>JAJPUD010011930.1:7397-36200 GCA_023553655.1 Myrmecobius fasciatus
TTCTTGATGATTGGTGGGACTGGTGCCTGTCAGGATGGCAGGAATCTGGATAGATTTGGCCCAAGCACAGGCCCCAGAAGAATTAGGCATCTTATTTTACAACATCCTTGGCCTGGTTTCTCTAGACAAAGAAGACTGGATGGTTGAGTTCCTTAATTCTGTCCTGAAATAACCCAGAGAAATTGCAGCAGGTAAAAGCACCAATACTGCTTTTTTACTTTCAGAAGAGCCAGATGTGATCAGCTACAGTTAGCCAATAGTTCAAATTTCAAGATAAGCAGGTATACTTCAGAAATTGGTGAATTTGCACATCAGGGCTTGGTTTATTGGTTTGATGATGGTTGAAGGCCTAACAATAATAATATAGTTAATGCAGATTAAATTTAAAAATGTGTACAAACTTTTCTTTCTTTTTTCTCCCAGAGAATGTGGTTGTTTATAAATAATCATGTTTATAAACATAATGATTTACATGGTTTTCCCAGTTCAACTATGAACTACTTGAGAGAGGGGACCTTTTTTTGGGGTCTGTATCCCCATAGCTTAATCATCCCCAATGAATTCATTAATTCAATAAACATTTATTAAGTGTTTACTATATACTAGATGTTAAGTGCTTGGCATATAATGGGTGCTTAATAAATGCTTGTTTTATTCACCTTACTATTTTTTAATATGAACTTGGGTTTTAATATAAATTCCTATGATATATCTCTGGTATGATCCTTTTGTTTTGCTAGCAAAACAGGAGACTGATAACCTAAGGCCTTATGAACACATGTAGGATGCTACGCAAAAATGGGATTCCCATGTAGATTTTGGAGGATACAAAGATAATTTTTTCCAGTCTGTAAATCATATGAATAAGAAAAAGCCTTTCAATTGACTGCTGAGTCAGGTTTATAGAATGCTTATGAAAGGCACTAACTCTTTCTGCCCTGGCTGTACTTCAGGGATGAGGCAAGGACAGTTTTAAGTTTGTAGGTGGGAAGAGACAGAGCTATAGCCAGTGGTCTACTTTTCATACCAGGATTAATATGAAACCAAGAGCATTTTCTTTGATACTGCTTCTCAGTTTGGAGTCTTGGTGAAAGGAAATTGTAGAAACTGAAACAGATAGATGTTAAGTGATTTACTTAGTGTTAGAGCTAGCAAATATCCGATTACTGTTTTGAACTCAGGTTTTCCTAACTCAGGGTTCAGCACTCTTATCCAATGTGCTACCTGGCAACCATTGATAGAAGAATTTTTCTCCTTTAGGAATGACATTTTCCAGTGAAATCAAAGGTCCAGTGTATATCTTCAGCCACTTAAAAGGAACAGGGGATGAGGGAGAATAAAGACACTATTAAAGATTCCTTCTGAAATATCATTGACATAGGGAGGGAAGATGAATGCAATGTAAGTTCTTTGAGATCGGGAACTTTTCCATTTCTGTCTTAATTTTATATCTAGCACTTGGCACAATGACTAGCATATAATAGATACTTAAATCTTATTGATTATTGAATGCTTATTGAAAAGAACTTGTAGGTGTGGGGTGAGAGAGGAAGGATTGGGAGAGGGGATCCTATGGATCTATCTTCCTACCATCACTTTTCTTTGTTTTAAGAATACTGGAATTAAGATATGGGGCAAAAGAGATCTGAATTCTAGTCTTGGCCTTCTAATTTCCTAGCTTTTTGATCTTGGACAAATCACTTAAGCTTCAGGACAGTATCCAGTTTCCATATCATTGAACAAGAGGACTGAACAAGATCCTCTCTAAGAGTTCTTTTAAGTGCTAATAAATTTTTAATGCAATTGTTTGATGGTTAAATGTAAAGATAGAAATTCTTGAGAAAAGCTTGGGAAACTTTTTGATTGATACTTTTTTTTTTTGATGAATAAGAGGAGTTGCCATATGAAATCCTTGTTAGTTTTTAAATTTACTTCTTCCATTCAGGATTTCTGCTGATTAAACCCAAGCTATTTTGTATGGCTTGTAAAGGCCCAGTACTTCTGCTACTTTGGCACACAGAGAATGATTACTCAGTGTTCAATAAAGAAGAAGAATTGGTTCTCACATACTCATTTGATCCAATAAACATTTCTTCCCCCCTTCTTTCTCCAAAATGTCTATCTTTTTATATCATTTTCCCAACATATTCCCTCTTTCCCTTCCCTTCCAGAATGCCATTCCAAATGAATGAGAAAAGATTTTTTAAAAAGAGAAAAAAAATCAGCAAAACTTAACAGTATATCAGTTATGTCTGGAGTTATATGTAGTGTTCTATGCTCAGTTACTTACCACAGCAAAGAAGGTACATTCTCAAATCTCTCCTTTAAGGCCAACTTTGATCAATATGATTTAATAACATTCACTATTTTGTTCTTATTATTCTATTTATTGTGTACATTGTTTTCCTGATACTTCAACTTGAACTAGTGCATATAATTCTTCCTGAGTTTCTTTGTATAATTTATACTCATTGTTTTTTACTGTGTAGTAAAATTTTGTTCCATTCTTATGACATAATTGTCTTAGTCATAGTCCAATGGATAAACATCTATTTTCCAAAAAAGTATTTATTAAACATATATACCAGTCACTGCACCAAGTGCTGGGAATACAAAGGCAAAAATGCAGTAGTTCCTACCCTCAAAGAGCTTGTGTTCTGCTTACTATCCTTCCCTAAGCCATGGGTACTTCACAAGGAATTCTTAATAGTGAATCAAGGTTCATGTACAGTCTAATAACCAACTAGCATATGGAGATCATTTGATGGAGTGAAATAAATGTTCTTCAGGGAACATCTCAGGTTCTTAAGAATTCAGAAAGAATAGGGGTGAAGAATGCTTTCAAAATTAGGAGAAATTAGGAAAATTTCCAGGGGTTTATTCTTCAGCTTTTGTTATGGAGAACTTTATGATGTCTTACCCAAAGGGCTTAGACCTCTGACAAACCCTTTCCATAATGAGTTAAGATGCATTCTTCCACACAGCAGACTGGAGATAATGGAGCTCCTTGCCCTTTAATCCATGACCACTGTGGATCGAGTTACCTCTTCGAAAGAGCTCTTTTCTGGTGAACTAAATGAATTGAAATTGATGGTCTTAATTGTTTTCTAAATTGCAATTTTTCTCCCACAGCTGTTTTTTATCAGTGTCGAGTCCAATGGGCTCTGTCAGTCACACAGGGGGATGAAGTCATGTGGTAATAAAAGAGTAGGAATTGGGGGAGGAAGGGAAATGCCATACAGTATATTGTCTAATTGAAAAATGTGCCACGTGAATGCTGTAGTTGAAATATCTCCCTCCCTGGGGGCTACTCACAACAAACAATGCACACATCTTCTGTGCTATAAAGATTAGAGCTTTTCCCCTTACTCCATTAGAAGTGGACCCTTCCAATAGTTTCCTTCCTTTGCCTTTTATGGGTGAACTCACTTAGATGGAATAATGCTGAAAGATAATCATCTTCCAGAGTAAAATCCTGAGCACTGAGAGTAATGCACTGGATTCATGGTTAGGGCTGTGGTGATGGAGTGAAAGAGTTATGTAGCACTCCAGAGTATGGAGAGGGAGGAGATGCCAGAGAACTGGGAGATGCATCCCATAACATTGACAGGGAAATGGTTGCTAGTTCTAATATAGTCGTAAAAGGAAGCTTGAGCTGGTGGTCATATGGTAGTAAGAAGAATAAAGTGAATCCTTAAAGAGATGGAATTTGGGGAAAGTGCTATGAAAGAGAGACAGACAGACAGACAGAGACAGAAAGAGAGGAAGGGAGGTAGAGAGGGAGGGAGACAGACATAGAGACAGAGACAGAGAAGAAGAGAGAGGGATGGAGGTAAGGGAGAAAGAGAAAAAAGAGTAAGAGAGAGAGGAATAGAAAGAGGAAGAGATAGAGGGAGAAAGACAAAGACAAGAGACAAGGTGAGAGAGAGACAGAGAGAGACAGAAAGAGAGAGAGAGAGAGAGAGAGAGAGAGAGAGAGAGAGAGAGAGAGAGAGAGAGAGAGGGAGGGAGAGAGAGGGAGAGGGGGAGAGAGAGAGGAAGGGAGAGAAGGGAGGGAGAGAGAGAGGAAGGGAGGAAGATGGAGAGACACAGAGACAGAGAAAGAGAGAGGGATGGAGGGAAAGGGAGAGGGAGAGGAAGAAGGAGAGAGAGGGAAAGAATGCTAAATGAAGATGGAGATCCATACAGGACTCAAATGGGCGCTAAAAATGTAGTCAGCTCTTAGAAATAGTAAATAGAAGTAACAAGGCAAAGTATCTGAAAATTATATAACACAGAAGTATAGCCTCAACTCTGGAAATAGAAATTATATGGAAACAAGTTATCTTATTTCTGAGTTATATAGTGTGGTGGTATCAAATTCAAACAGACATGGTAGCTACTAAACTTTAAGGATTGCTGAGAGCTGTATATTGACTTAGAAAACTATATATTAATACTATCTATGTTTTATTGTAATTTTGTTTATTTGTTAAGTATTTCCCAATTACATTTTAATCCAGTTTGGGCACACTCAGGGAGTTGTGGGCTACATGCAGCTGCTGGGCATAACACATATTTAATACCCGTGATTTAATCCATTCTTAATATTTGGATTCCAGACTGAATAAAGTGTGTCTTCTAAAGCCTTTTAGGGATATAGTGAATAAAACACTAGTTTGATGTCAGGGAGATTTGGGTTTGAATCCAACTTCATTGCTGTGTGAACTTGGGCAGTCATTCATTAGCTCCTCTGGGACTCAGTTTCCCCATTGAAGGATGATGGGTTTGAATTTGGGAGTTTCTAAAATCCCTATCAATTCAAATCTATTATCCTCTGAATTGATTATTTAATTTTCCTGAATACCTAGGGAAATAAAAAGACTCTCTTTTTGTGCTATATTTTAAGCACATAATCTCTTATATTATCTTCAATGAAGGTGGCCATCATAACACATACTCATGGCTTATAAGGCAACTTCCACTATGCCAGGTGGTTCAAGAAGAATAATAAAAATATCCCATACTTACATAGCATATTCACATTTTCAAAGTACTTTGCAAACCATTATTAGAGGTAGTATATTATTTTTTCATTTTATAGATGACGATTGAGGCTCAGAGAAATCAAAATCATTTATCCATGCTCATGCATAGCACATAACTAGTCAGGAACTCAAGAGCAGTTCTGATTCCAAATCCATTGCTCTTTAGAGAATATTAATCTCTGTCTCCAAAAATAATTCTCTGTAAAGGACTGATAGACTCTCCGTGTACCCTTAGAACAAGTCACATTATCTCTTTTTTAAACTTTTTTTTTTTTTTTCAAGGCCAAGCTCACACAGCTTGTAAGTTTTAAGTATATCAGGTTGGATTTGAACTCAGGTTCTGCTGACTGACTCCCAGGACCAGTGCTTTCTCCACTGGACATACATAGCTGTCCCCTCTCTTTTAAAATTTTTAATCAAATTTTATTTTAGTATTCTCTAAGGGAGAATTATCCAGATCCTTTTGTTATATTAAATATTGTTTGAAATTAATGTTTGAAAGAAGCCATCTTCTGGGGCTACTTTCACTAATATAGCTTTTATAGTATAGAAACACTATGTTGTGATGGAGAGAAGCATATAAAATAGTGGGGTAATAGTAACGATAACTGACATTTATATACTACTTTAAGGGTAACAAAGCTGTGTTCTCCAAGTCTGTAATGTTTTTGCTACTCATCTCTACCTCATGGATTCCTCTGACTTCATTTAAGACCCAGCCAAAATTTTACCTCCTATGGTAAGATCATCAACACTGGTGAAATCTTAGTCTCGAGATGTTAGCAGAGTGTATAATCATTTGATCATCTTTCCCTTTCTTCTGCTGATAATCATCAAATTATCTATCTATCTATCTCTGTCTACCTATCTACTTACATGCATGTATATTTATAATTATATACAATGTATGTATATATGTACATGTATGTATATATGCATGATATATAATTATATATAATATTGTATATATATGTATACACACATGTGCGTTTATTTATGACTACTATAAAACTATATACTATATAAAACTACTATAAAACACACACACATATATATATATACTTATAAAAGTGTTTTCAAATTCATAAGCATGAAAATAAATGTATTTGTTGTAGATATTTCAAGTGTTTGACTTCTCTCTGGAGTTCTTCAAGTCAAGGCTGGATGGCCTCTTATTGTGAATGTTGTTCAAGTACAGGCTAGAGCAGATGACCCCTAATGCTAGTCCCTTTGCTCTGGTGATGATCTCCAATTCATTTTGTATATAATTTGATTGTTCATAGTTGTGTGTATGCTATTTCCTCCATTAGAATGGAAACTGGGACTGATTTTTGCCTTTATTTTTATCTCTAGTGCTTGGTACCATTTCTGACACACAGTAAGGACTTAATGTTTTGTGACTGCCTGATTTTACATATATTCTCTGATTTGCTCTTCACAAACACTTCTGCCTTTTTACAGCTGAAAAAATTGGGATTCAGAGAAGTTTAATGATTTAATCATGACCACATAAGTATCAGAGGTGGAATTTCAGTCTAGATCTCTCCTGACTCCAAGTACAATGCACTGTTACCTTGTATTCTGTTACCTTTTAGCATACTAGAAAGAACTCTGGATCAAGTTAGGACCTAGAATCTAGTCCTAGCTGTGTGACCAATTTACAATTGTTCTTGGACAATTCACTTAACCCTATCTCAGGTGTTATGCGCTTTTTTCAGTTTCTTATAAACATGAAGATAAATGTATCTGCTATACCTTTTTCAAGGGTTTGACCTCTTTCACTGGAATTCTTCAAATAAAGTATGGATGTTTTCATATTGTGAATGCTGTAGAAAGGACCCTTATTCAAATACAGGCTGGTCCAGATGGTCTCTGGGGTCCCTTCCAACTTCAAGGTTCAGTGATTCTACAGATCAAACAAAAGGAAGAAAATGAAAATTCAAATGGAACAATATTTTTGAGAAATTGATTTGTATTTGAGTGTGGAATTTCATTTTTTGGCTCAGTAATGGGAAATAAATTGTAAATATTTTGTGACACATTAATCTTTCAAGGCCCAGCTGAAATTCCAATCGTCCCCCTTTTTTTCCCCTTCTATCCTTCATCTCCCAGAAGCCTTTGGTTACTATCAGTCAGCTCTCTTCTCTTTAGTTGCCTGTAGTTTCTATATCTTTCATGTTCTTCGTTCTGCTTTTGTTTTATAATTATTTGTGCACAAGTCTCATATCTCTCCTACTATACTATAAGTACCATAAAGTCAGAGATCTTGCTTTATTCTTTATTTTATATTCTAAACCACTTAGAAGAGTGAAAGACTACAATTTGTTGGTTTAGTAAATATTTATTGAACATCTGTTAACTTAGAATCATATAAGCTTAGAATGTTATTGCTGGAGATAACTTGAGAGGACATTTAGTGTAATCCCTTTTTTCTTCAGTTACCTGAAGACCAGGTAACTTATATAAGTAAGTTGAAGTCACATAATTTTTATAATAATGATTAAAAATTCATGAGAATCAAATTAGTGGAGGCTTAGTTATTCTCAAAAGGGCTAAGTGAAATGAAAATGCAGTAATAATCAAATTATTATTAAAATTTGATAATGACAAGTAACTCATTGAGTATATTGGAAGGTTGGATGATTAGATCATCTTAAAATGTTGAGCATTTCTATAAAAATGGTCACTCAATAGCTTGATGGGGAAACTCAATTATAAAAAGAAAAAGCCATTCTATTTTTTGTGTCTCTCCACCCTCATCTGGGAGGCAGCTATGAATAAGACTTTTTGTCCTGAGGATGCAAAGAGAATGAAGAAGATTCTATTACATTGAAAATCACCATTGGGTTCTTTCTTTCTTTCAAATTCTCAAAGATTCAGCCTAGGTTTTTTTCTAAACACTGGGGGAATCTTAATTTTGAGAGGGTTCAGAATGGCATAGAATTAAAGAGCAGAGAGGAATTTTTTGAGGTGGGAAAATAATAATTAAAAAATTGATATTTAAGGAAATTAAACATGCCACTGGAGATCAGTGAATCTTTCAATGAAGCACACTATACATAGAAACTGGGATAATTATAGGCAACAGCTGAATGTGGTATGGCAAAAGTAGTTGAGGGTTCTTAGTGGGATTGAAAGGCTTATTAAGAACATCACTGTTCTTTTCTTTTAATACAGAACCATGTTCTGATGATCTTAAGAATAGTTTAATATTAAAAGAAAGAGAAAGAGAGATTGACAAATCTGTTCGTGTGAGGAAAAGAGAAGGATAGGTGGAAGGGAAAAAATACTGTTAAAGACAGAGAACCAGTTTTAGCTTTTCTATAGAGTTGAGGTAGAAAGGCCACACCTGGAAATGATAAATCAGGATATAGGGAGAGAAAAGTGGGGGCCAGTAATACTGTGAATCAAAACATGATGGAGGAAGGGAAATTTGTGCTGAAACTTTGTGGAGAAATGTTTACAATTGTAAGGTTGTCTGATAATCACAAGTCTATTCAATTGTCCACACAAGGATAGAGTGGGATTGGGTAAGAGGTGACAGCTTGTAGAGTCAGCTTTACCTTCTCCCAGTTGCCACCCCAAGCTTGAGCTTTTTTGACAAGTGCTCCACTAATTCAAAGATAGGGTTCATGTTTCTTATGGGTGGGGCATCCAGGGAGTCAAGATCATGGCTTTCTGCTTAAGTAAAGTGCCTCTTACACTTTCCCACAGAGAGACTAGGTCTAATTTCATTTTTTTTAATTAAAGCTTTTTATTTTCAAAACATATGCAAGGATAATTTTTCAACATTGGCCCTTGCAAAACCTTGTGTTCCAATTTTACCCTCTTCCCTCCACTCCTTCCTCTAAATGACAAGTAATCCAATATATGTTAAACATGGTAAAATATATGTTAAATCCAATATATGCCTACATATTTAAACAATTATCTTGCTGCATAAGAATAATAAGATCAAAAAAGGAAAAAAAATGAGAAAGAAAATAAAATGCAAACAAAAAATGACAAAAAGAGTGAAAATGCTATGTTGTGATCCACACTCAATCCCCTTAGTCTCTCTGAGTATAGATGTCTCTTTTCATCACAAGATCATTGGAACTGCCCTGAATCATCTCACTGCTAAAAAGAGTCATGGCCATCAAGAATTGATTGTCATATAATCTTGCTGTTGCCATGTAGAATGATCTGGTTCTGCTTATTTCACTCAGCATCAGTTCAGGTAAGTCTCTCCAAGCCACTCTGAAATCATCCTCCTGATTGTTTCTTATAGAACAATAATATATCACAGCATTCATATACCATAACTTATTCAGCCATTCTTCATCTGATGGGTAGCCACTCAGTTTCCAGTTTCTAGCCACTAGGAAAAGGGCTGCCACAAACATTTTTGAACATGTAGGTCCCTTTCTCTCCTTTAAGATCTCTTTGGGATATAGGCCCAGTAGAAACACTGCTGGATCAAAGGGTATGCACTGTTTGATAGCACTTTGGAGATAGTTCCAAATTGTTCTCCAGAATGGGTGGTTCAGTTCACAACTACACCAATATATTAGTGTCTGGCCCTAATTCTACATCTAATTTGATGTAGTTTTTCTTGTGTGGAAAATAGGGACAGGTATTCCCTTTAATGGTATACATTGAGTAATTTGGAATGTGGCCTTCAGAAGCATACCTCACCTTTGTCAGGTTTGAGGAAGTGTTGCTTTTCTCTTGAATACCTTTTCACCTAGGATGACACATGTTGGAAATTAAAGGTAAGCATTGGGGATATGAGAGAAGATTCTTTCTAAGTAAAGCAACAGAAATCCAAGTCATGATCTGGGAAAAAGTATCCAGAGGCTATAGCAGGTCAAAATTCACCTATAACTAATACCAAATCCTACAGGTGAGCTAAGAAGTAGGAAGCAGATTTTGAATTAGACACCCAAAATCAGTCTTTGGCATGGGATCAAAGAGAACATATTGCAAAGAGGAGAGATAGCAGTCCAGAATGGAGGTTTTTTTTTTTTTTTTGACAGATTCCCTTCTTTTAAGCAGTGATGTGCTCACCATGTTCCTTCTGGGTTGGCATACCATGAATACATACACAGCATTAAGGAATGTCAGAAGTCTAGATAGTCCAAATCTCTCATTTTAATGAGACAAAGAGAGTATAAATGATTTGCCCAGGATCATATAGTTAATGGACATGAAAGGAGATTTGAACACAGATCTTTCAATTCCAGAGCCAGTGCTTTTTACAACTTAGTAGAGATGAACAAGAAGTTAGAGGATATAGTTTGGATTAAAGTGAACCCATTGTTAAAAGGACTAGGGGCACACAGGTAGAGTACAGGAGGAAAAAAAAATCTTACACATTGAGCCTAGAAAGAAAATTAGAGAGCCAGAATATTTCATGTAGAATAAGAAAATAGTTCAAGTACAGGAGAACTAAGTTACATTGGTCAGAGAGCCTACCATCATAAAAATGGAATAGTACTCCTGGAATCAAGGAAGATTGGTGAAAAACTTGTATAATTGTCACCTTACAAAGTTGAAATAGAAGAATTAGCAGAAATTTTAAGAAGTTCATCAGCTATTGCCAAAGAGGGCACACACCTCTTGAGACTGTTTATATGAGCAGAAATTATATTATATTCATTGCCACCAATGTCTTGGAGTACTATTGCCAGAGTCTAGAAGTACCTTTGTTAATAGGTTCCCATGTCTTACTGCTAGCCTATCATGGTAGGACTGGAATATTGCCAATCAAACTTTGCTTTTACTTGCTGTGGGTGGTTCAGAACTAGTTGATCTGCTCATAAATGGATAAAAATTTATAGTCTTTTGGAGGGCTTGATAGAGCGATTGATATACTGGTTGTACAAATAGGAGCAATGACTAACTTTACATTGTAGCTCCAGGATGTTCCTTAGGCCCAGATCCATGCTTAGCAGTGACCTTTGAAGCTAAGAAATAAAAGTATAGAGTAAAGGGTACTAGAGTGGGACTTAGGAGACAAGTTCTAATCTATCTTTCATCTCTATCTGGGCAAGAGATCTTGAATAAATCACAATCTCTTTAGGGTTAATTCACTCTTCTGGAAAGTATATTAGATGATCTCTCATCTTCAAATAGCCTACACGTCTAATAAGCTTGCTATTTTGCAGGCCGAATGCACTTTTGGCGTCTTATTTCTTCAGGACAGCCAGACTTCCTTCTGTCTTGTTCAGAGGCAGCAGGGTTGTGCTCTTGGTAAAATGCCATGCTGGTCAGTAATTATCAACAGGTGAGAAGTTACTGTTCGGAGAAGACTTTCTGAATGGAAACCTGAGAGAGCTATGAAAATTTATGACTGGGTAGTCCTAATGTGCCAGTCTTCAAGGGAACATTTACAATTACCTATGGTGCCTTGGTAAGCTATGAATTCTCAGCCTGCTTAAAAGCATCCTCAGCAAATTAGAAGGACTCTCCCTGCCTTTTCTTTGTAATAAAACAATATAGGAACACATCTATAGACATGCTGACTCAAGTAAGTGCCCTAAAGGGAAACTGGTTACCTTGGGATATAACTTTCTCATTTCTGAAGGTCTTATGCAGAAAAATGTATGGTTACTTGGTTTTCTTGATGAAGGGATTCCAGTTCAAGCAGTGATTGACTTGGATTACTTTTGATATCTTTTCTGATTTGGAGATTCTATGATTCTGTGAGCTATAAGAATGGGACATGTTAGGTTGGACATATTGACTTGTCTCCTAATTATTCCCCAAAGTAAGGCTTACTGAATATTAAAGAAAAGTCTTTCTATTGATTAATGCCTAATTGGTTATAACATCCTTATCCATGGGTAAAGAATAGCGTCCAAAATATTCAAGAAACTGGAAGAGACCATTTATGAAAAAGCTCCTTTCCACTTCTCAGAATTTTTTATCATCATATGGGGAGCAAGAATAAACTAGTAAATTGCTTGTACTGAGATATTAACTAGACCTTGATGAATTTTTCACAGAATCATTTAATTTAGAGTCAGAAGAGACCTCAGCAACCATATAATCTAGCTCATACTGAAAGCAAAGATTTATTACATTAAGTTCAATAATTGGCCATTCAGTACTGAGCATAATGCCTGGCACATGGTAGGTGCTTAAGAAATGTTCATTGATTGATTGAGAGTTTTCTTGAAGTTTTCCATTGAAGGGGAACCCATCAATTCTCTGTTCCACTTCTGGATAGCCCTAATTATTTGGAAAATTTTCTTGTCATGGACTCTTTGCAATTTCCCCTCACTTTTATCTTCTAGCTTTCAAATTTAAAAGTTTGATCCCTAAAAAAAAAGTTTGATCCCTTGCTTTCAGAAAAACCTGGGAAGACTTAAACAAATTCATGCAAAATGAAGTGAGCAGAACCAAGAGAACACTGTACACAGTAATACCAATATTGTAAGGATAGTCAACTGTGAAAGAATTAGCTAATCTGATTAAAACAATGACTCAAGACAATTCCAAAGAACCTATGATGAAAAACAGTATCCATCTCCAGGGGAAAAACGGATTAAACTCTGAATATGTTTTAAAGTACACTTTTAAAAAACTTTCTTTTTATTCTTTGATTTCTTTTGAAACATGGTTAACATAACATTTTATTTTGCATGACTTCCCAAATATAGTCAATATCAAATTACTCGCCTTCTCAAAGAGTGGTAAGGGATGATAGAGAGACATAATTTGGAGCTCAAAACATAAACAAAATATCAAGATGTTTATATCTAATTGGGAAATATTTAATGAAATAAATCCAAATATATTTTAAAGAAGAAAAGAAAAATTGTGCCATAGTAATAGAATAGTGCCATGTAAAAGAGAATGCTGGGAAAACTTGCTGATCAGTGAACAGCATATAACAGATGACTAAAGGTTTCAACAAATGAGAATAGAATGACTAATATGAAAATTATAATAAGGTATTGAAAAAAACTATGTTCATTTTTATTTTTTCTGCTCCATGTCTTATTCCACAAACTTATGAAAGAAGAGATCTTGAGGGGATATATAGGCTAACCCCAAAGTTACATGTGAAGAAGCCTGAGGATAACATAATGCTTTAGGGATTTTATTCTATTTCATCAGAATTTTCTGTACTTTAGTCTTACAGACTGCACATCCAAGAATTCCTATTTGTTGGCTGGTGTGGCCTTGTCCCTAGTGTAGAAGCAAGTCTCATTTGTTCCCAGAAATAGCAAAGGTTTTCTTTGTTCATTTCCTTGGGTCTGTGAAGGTCTATCAGTGCTTCTTCTGAGCTCTCTCCAAGAAAAAACTAATTTTCCTGGCAGGCCAGCCAAGCTACTCAAGCAGAGTATCTATGGCTCAGCAGCTTCAAACAGTGAAGGAACTACAATTCCAGGCCAAGGGAAATACTACTTTAGACTCAAGAAGAGAACTTCTTGGGGGCCGAGGTCATCACTGTTAATAGGAAATAATTCCTTAATTCCCTACTTCTGACCTAGAACCTTACCCTGCTCTTTACCTATCTCCACCCCCTGCACACTTTTGGTAAATGAAAGAGTGGAGAAGAGTAGACAAGAACTCTGGGAATTCCTAATAGAAATGGGGCCTATGACCTTGATGAGAGGTTCTTTGATTCCTGACATGTCTGGCGTACACACATGGTGCATGAGGGGTGATCTGGCTTTAGTGCCTCCATAGCAACCACATCAGGAATGGGAGCCCTCTTTGTAATAGGGGGAAAATGGCCAGGAAACCATCATAGGAATGAGACACATCCTTGGTCTCAGCACTTGGGCAGTTCTTACACAAATAATCACTCGAAAACCCCAATTCCCTGTTCATTGTGAAAAGAGACAGTATTGGAGGGAAAACTGAATGAAATTGTTTCTCTTTCATGAAAGCTTAAGTGTAAAAATCTTTCTATCCAGACCTTTGTGGTTAGAATATCTTGACACCTCATAAATTATCATAAAGGCAAAAGAACTTTAAAAAAAAAGACTGAAGTCAGCATTTCTCCCTGTGTCCTCTCTCTCTGTCTTTTTCATTTTGTAGGTTCTAGCTTTTTAAAAGAAGCAATAGGAAGAGAATGTTCTGAGGAATGTTGTTTCTAGGTTCCGAGTTTGTCTGGACAGGGTTAATTCCTTTTTTTGGTAACTGGAGATTGTGTAAGTCATGGTGGTGGCTTCTGGAGAGCAATTTGGAGCTATGCTCAAAAAGTTGTCAAACTGTGCATACCCTTTGACCCAGCAGTGTTTCTACTGGGCCTATATCCCAAAGAGATCTTAGAGGAGGGAAAGGGCCCCACCTGTGCAAGAATGTTTGTGGCAGCCCTTTTTGTAGTGGAGCTGAGAGACCTCTCCTAAATTTGATCTCTCTCTGTCTGTCTTTCTCTGGCTGTCTCTATCTCTGTTTTTGTCTCTGTCTCTCTTCTTTCTCTCTATTTTTCTCTGTCTCTGTCTCTATTTCTTTCCCTCCACCTTTTTCTCTCTCTTCTCTCTTTCTCCTCCCCACCTCTCTGCCTTTATCTGTCTATGTCGCTTTCTGTCTCTTTCTCCTTCCCTCCCCCTTTCTCTTTTTCATTCTTATCTCCCTCTGTCTTTGTCTCTCTCGGAAAAGGAGAGGGGAAAAAGAGGGTGTAGAATCCTAGATTTGGAGGTGGCAGATATTTCTGAGGTTCTATAGTGTAATACATTCATTTTTTTAGACAAAGAAGCAGAGGCCTAGAGGGGTTGAACCTTTCCCACAGTCATTCAGAGAACAGGTGGGATTCAAACCCAATTTCTTTGACATCATCTACAATATTTTTTTCAAGATGCATCATGCTGTTTCTTCTAGTAAGAGGAAAAAGGATAAGGAGGAAAGAAAAAGGAAGCAGGGATGGGAAGAAAAATAGTTTAGATACATAGCTGAGGATACAGAAAGACCACTTAATCCTGATTTTTTTTCCAATGTCACTAGTTTCATGAGACAAAAGCTCAAAGACTCCTCCTGTAGTCAATGAATTCTAGCCCTTTCTGCTGTTCTCTCTTTCCTCCTGGGGATAATTCCCATGTTTTTTTGGCACATAGTAGGCATTTGATGCAAATAAATTCTAAACGAATCAACTGGGGATTAATCCTTGGAGAGGTATGATGATTTATTTTATGAAACTCAAGGAAGAACATTTGGAAAGCACAATATTCCTAAAGATCAAATTGTCATAATATTTAATGAATGTGGATTTTTGTGGGTGTATTTGGGGTATTGTGTGTGGCAGTGTGGGTGGGTGGTCTGGATGGGTGGGGATGTCCTTGGTGAATATAAAGTCCTCTGTAACTGCTGTAAAAATAAAAGTAGGGAGCAGTATGCCCAAACCACCAGTCATCCAGTGACCAAAACTGACCTTGGCAAAAATGAACACCAGGGAAATGGAGTCTAGTATTATTAGCCAATGTTTTCAGTTCCTTGTGGGCTATTTTCAAGGCCTGCTGGGTGGGTTTTTGGCTAGGTTACTCAGTCTGCTACAGCCTATGGGATTCCAGAAGCTTGCTGTCTCCTTCCAGGTTCTTCCACTGGGTATAGTTCCATTTCTGGTCATCATTTCTGTAATAGAGTGCCTCTTCTGGTTCTCCATTCCACTGGAATATGATTTAATTTCATTTGCCCTGCAGCTGCAATTCAAACCACACACCTAAAATCATTTTTCACATTTTTTCATCTGAAGTCTCATTCAGTTAGGAGCCTGAGCTAACTTAAAAAAAAGTCCTTTATATTCATCACCTCAACTTCTCCTACTTCTTAATTCTTTGTAATTTGATTCCACGCCATATAATTTGACTGGAACTTCTAACTTTGAGATTACTAATGATCTTTTAATATCTAAAAAGGATGACTTTTTCCCTCATTTCTCAGCCTTTATGACTACTCTGAAGCTTTCTACATTATTGAACACACTCTTCTTCCAGGAACTACTTTCTGACACTGCTCTTTCTTGTTTTTTTCCCCACATGTTCAACTTAACCTTTTCTATTTCTTTTCTCCCCTAAGGCTGTCCTGCCAGTTTTCACTCTATACCCTTCCTCTCTTCGATTCCATCAGTTCTTATAAATATAATGATTACATCAGTCTTTCTCCAGAGCATCAGTACATTTGACCAATTAATTGCTAGCTGTAAATCCTTACTATGATATCCTATTGGCATTATGAACTTAATTTGTCCAAAATAGGATTCATTATCTTCCTCTCTAAATCAGACCATCTTTTTAGACTTACCTCTTTCTGTTGTATGAATTACTATTGTTCTAGGAATTGAGGTTTTGGATCAATCTTAACTCTTCCATCTTACTCACTTCTATAACATTTTACACCTCTGTACGTTTTTTTTTTTGTGGTCAATATCACCTCTATAACATCATATATATCTGTACTTCTCTTTTACTAATATGGTCCTATTCTCTCATCATCTACACCTACACAATTTCAATTGCCTTATAAGTTGGCACTCAGAATCCAGTGTCTGGATCTATAAGCAACCCACCTCCTGCCAAAACAATCTTTTTAAAACACCATTTCATTCCTTTGCTTAAGAAACATATATTGCCCTTTTGCCTTTGGGACATAAACTCCTCAGTTTTGCATTTAAAATTCTTTACAAACTGGTTCTACCTAGAATTTCCTAAATTTTTTTTTCCTATCTTGAACTTACACACTAGTATATCTGTACATAAGACAGAATTTTATGTGAAACTATGAATTTTTTTGTAAGACTTGTTTTTTTTTTAAAGCATATGATGATTAGGTTGATTTTGTAACATACATGCTCTAGCTATACTCTCAGGGTTAGACAAACTGGGATATCTCTCTTCAGGATTCTAGGTTGCCCTAAAAGATTGAAGATAGCAGAAAATTTCTTTTCTAATGCCATTTAACTTGATTCCCCTCTTGTTGGGGACCTATGACTAGCATGCCATTTCCATTCAATTACTTGACACTGGGCAGATTTCACAAAGAGATATTTATTTCAAAGAGTTAGCAAAGACAAACATATAAGCATATTCCTCAATATCTCTGGGGCATACTTTCCCCTAAATCATCTTAGGCCATGGAAAAATGTGCTCAAAACTTAGTTCAGCTTCTACATAGTTTTCTTTCCATCAAGTTCCCATTCAA
Organism: Myrmecobius fasciatus; assembly: GCA_023553655.1. Taxonomy (NCBI): domain Eukaryota; kingdom Metazoa; phylum Chordata; class Mammalia; order Dasyuromorphia; family Myrmecobiidae; genus Myrmecobius; species Myrmecobius fasciatus. The sequence goes on from JAJPUD010011930.1 coordinate 24,557, forward strand.
AAGTGTTATTGCCACAAGGAGAGTCCTATTTTCAACTTTCAGTGACATGGGTTCAGAAGATTCCTCCCAAAGATTACTCTTTGAATCTCAGGAGTTTGATGCTAGGTTGGCTACAATAGCTGACCTGGATTCTGCCTCTTAGAATTCTCTGGCTTGCTCTCTCAACCAAGACTGGAAACTCTAGTCCTTGTATTAAAACAAAAAAAAGTGAATGAAGTTTAAGAAGGATGGAGATCAAATTTGTGGAGACCAGATGTTCTTAAGGAAGAAGGGTTTAGGGTTCTTTCTCTTATTGCACAATATGTCATGGGACATGTGTGATTCATTGAGTTAGACTTAAATGACTGAAGCTGACTCAAGCCTTTTTTGAAGATAACCGAAGTTCTGTCTATCCAACGCTTTGTGTAGGCTCCTAGGCTTCTAACCATATATTTAGCCAACCAGAACCAGTCACAAAATGTCTATGCATGCTCCACAATCTCTCCAAAGCATTGCCCTTACATATGATCATATTTCTCTTGGAAGCGACTCTCTACTTTCTTTGACACAGAACATACATTAGCCATGCATACCAATGGGATTTGTTCATATGCCAGACCCCATTATACTTTCAAAAGCTGTTATACTTGTCTATGCTTCCTTCAGAACTTCTTTTCTGTATATTTAAAAATTATTTTAATGGCCTTTTTATTTTTATTTTTTCATTATTATTGTGTTCTTTGATTTTGTTTTTTTCTTTTAATGCTACTTTGATAATCAGAAGTATGTGTATAAAAACAGATCTTTCTACCTATCTTTCTATATACCTAGATAGCTAGTTATGTGTTGTCAACTATAATATTACCTCCTATGATTATTCCCCTTCTTAATGTCCTTTCTCCTTTTCTCACTTGTTTCTTTGTTGAACTTGATTTATTTCTAAACTCAGCCACTTATGTTTTTTAAAACCCCCCTTTGTCCATTTAAGATGAGAGCAAGGTTCATCTAATGGTTGTTCCACCAACTCCTTCCTCCATGTTTGTATGTGCTTCTTAGATATTTCAATTATGAGAAATAGTACTCCATTTTTCCTCCTTACTATACTAATGCATTTATTTTCCCCTCCCTTTTTTCCCCTCTTAAAATCCTCAGAGTAGAACAAATCCATCTTGTTTGTTTGTTTGTTTGTTTTTTAATTTAACTTTCTCAATATCCTCTGAAGACATTAAGTTCTAAAGAGACACTTGTTTCTTTTCCTATTAATGGAACATCATCATCCTTACAACATCATATAATCCCTTCCAATTGCTCAAATGCATTTATCTTTTTATGTAAATGGTTGCTCATTGATCATTTTTCTGGCTCAATTGATTTTATATCTATATCTATATCTATATTTAACTTTGCATTTCAAAACTCCCACTCAACTGTTTTATTTAATCTATTCAGTAATTCTTAGAAGCCTTCGATGTCATGTCATTTTTTTTCCTTTGTAGGAGCATAAGTAGCTTTTCAATAAGTTATTCTGGGTTGGAAAAATATATCTTTTGTCTTTTGGAAAACTGTATTCTAAGTTATTCCCTTGTTTTTAGTAGAAGTTGCCGTGTCTTTGGTCAAGTTGAGTATGGCTCTTTATGCTTGCGTTCTTTTTGGCTTCTTGTGCTTGTATTTCTTTTGACTCCTTGTGTTTGTGTTCCTTTCTAGATACTTGCAGTATTTTTCTTTGACAGATAAGCTCTAGATTATGACTATGACATTTCTGGAGCTTTTTTTTGGGGGGGGTTCCTTTTAGGATATGATCAGTGCATTATTTGATCTTTGGTTCTAAAAGGTACAGTCAGCTCTCATTTTATTATTTCTTGAAATATAGTAACCAAGCTTAAAAAAATCATAGTTTTCATGTAATCTAGTAATATTCAAATCCTGGCCTGTTGCCTAAGTGTTTTTTTAATATCAACTATCTTGCATTTCTTCCATTTCATAATTTTTAAAATATTTTTTGATTTCTCATTGAATCATTGATTATTATTATTATTTTTTTCTAATTTTCAAGGAGTCTGTTACTGGAGATTCAGTATGAAATAGTGGATATAGTCAGAGGACTATAGTCGAAATGAATTAAAATTTTGCTTCAGATACTATGTGACCATGGGCAAGTTATTTAATCTTTCTGAGCCTGTTTCCTCTCCTTATCTATAAAATATAGAAAATAATACCTACAATATTAATTTCATAGATCTGTTCTAGGTACTACATAGATTTCAGCACATTTCATAACTTCTTGGTGTATCTTACTAATAATCTGTAGGAAGTAATGAGGTAAACTTTTATTTTAACTTCATTTCTGAACACTAAGAAAGAACATGTAGGAAAAGTAGAAATGGTAGTACCCCAGCAGTGGTCAGTCATAAAGAAGGGGACACTGGGTATAATGTGATAATATCTCTTTGGCTTTAGGGAAGCAGATTTCAAGAGTTAAGAGATAAAATAGACAAGTTCCCATAGCCAGAGATTTTAATTTACACATATGATTTGATTTGATTTGATTCTCCTGACAACTCTGTGAGATTAGTGCTATTATTTACAGATGAGGAAACTGAGGCTGACAAGAAGGATTAAATGATTTTTCCAGAGTCACATATCTACTATGTATTTATGGTAGGGCTGAAATCCTGGTCCTCATTTCCCTAAGTCTGATACCACCTAGTTGGTTCACCAAGCAGGGATTCAATTGCTTCTTGATCTCCATCTTGCTCCTATGGAAGCTAGGTATCATAATGAATAGAGTGCTGGAAATGGAGCAAGGAAGATTTGAATTCCAATCCTGCCTCAAACATTAGTTAGTGGATTTGCTTGACTTCTCTCAGCATCAGTTTTCTAATCTGTGAAATGTGATCATTAGAATAATGATATAAAGTTCTTTATAAACCTAAATGCCCTATAAAATGTTAGTTATTTTTTTATGTTATGCTTTGGCAAACTATTTTTATTTTCTTTTGTTGTTATTGTTGTTGGTTACAAATCCCTACAAAAAAATCTGGAGGAATTCTATGAACATAATATATCTAGATTTTGATGAAACATTGGACAGTCTCTTATAATATCTCATGCATTGTGTTATTTTGTCCTGCTCAGGCTGTATCTGGAATATTGTGTGTACTTCTGGACATTCCATTATTTAGGAAAAGTATAGATAAGCTTAGAGAAAACATTGTATAATGGAGAGATGGCTAACCTTGAAGTCAAGAAAACCTTGGTGTAAGCCCTACATCTGACACACATTAGGTATGGACAGATCATCTAACCTGTCAGTTCTGTAAGTAATTCCCTAAGACTGTAAATCGTAGACAAGTTATGAGCTCTGTATTGGGAGAGGGAGTTTTCATCCTGGGACTTCCCAACACCCATTAAATTGAAGGTCTGAACAAACAAACAAGCAAATAAATAAAATGACAAGCTTGAGAGCAAATAGAAGATGATAGCCACAATAATAAAAGACCTTAAGATCACTAGAGAAGTTGAATGGGGAGATATAGTTTGGATAAGAGGTATATGGGGACAGAGGTCATTGACCATAGATTTAGAATTGAAAGGGACAGTACCTGTCAAAAAAACTAACCCCTTCATTTTAAAGATGTAAAGAAATATTTAAAGATGTTCAAGGTCATCTAGGTTGTCACTGTCCAAGTCAGATTGGTAATGGTTTTCTAGTATTTGAAAGGTGAGCAATGTAACTGTTACAACAAGAAGAAGAACAAGTTGCATAGAACTTAAATTTTATAAGGTGTTCTACATGTTAACCTATTTAATCCTCACAAGTACCCTGAGATGCTTTTATTATCTTCATTTTGCAGATATGGAAATTGAGGCTGAGAGAGAGTGACATAAAAGAATTAGATTTGCTCTGTATAGTCCTAGAGGCCAGAGGTATGATAAGTGTGGGGAAGTAACAAGGAGGCAATTTTAGATTTTATGTCAGAATAAATCTCCTAAAAATTAGGGATATTCCAAAATGGAATAAATGAATTATCTTGGGAAATATTGGAGACTATGCAAATATGTGCCAGGTATCTACTTGAAGGCAGTCTTATTCAGGTACAGATTGGACTAAATGGCTTCTTGTCCCTTCTAATAAGCATAATTTTGTTTGTTGATCCTATTCAACTCAATGAGCATTTAGTAAAGGCTCTTGAGATACTGATCACTGTGCTACGGGGCAGAAAAATAACAGTGAATAGAGTAGAGGGCCTGCATTCAGGAAAACGTGAATTCAAATGTGAACTCAGACACTTACTAGCTGTGTGACCCCAAATGAGTCACTGTTTTCCTCAGTTTCCTCATCTGTAAAATGGGGATAATAGCATCTATCTCCCAGGATTGTTGTGAGGATCAAGTAATAATTTAATATGAGCTCTGCTTTTGTGCTATGCATTATTATTGATGCAAAAATATTGCAAAATGAGACATCACAGTGGAAAGTTTCCCTGGAATATCTTTTGAATAATGTTAGAAACAATAGCCAGAAAAATGAATGGAGCGATTCACTTTTTAACACCCATTGGTTGTGTACATTGCCCAGAGTTGTGATGAGAGTGGTTAAGGGAGTTATTATAATAGTCTATGCCCAGTTTGAACAATAATCAGCTAGTATCCACTGATACTGATTCAATAACTTTTGGGTGTGGGAGAATCTCTAAGAAGGTATGGCCAAATCTTTGTAAACATTATGACAATGACATTAAAAAGTCTGAATTACAATAGATACAATAGATAGATTAATATGCTTATAAAACACTAAGCCCAGTGTTTTACTAAATTATCTCCATTTTCAGGATCATGTCCTCCCTTGAAAAAATTTTTCTTAAGATATCAATTTGTCTGGTGTTTTGAAGGATACCAAAGATGGAGTGATTTTAATTTTATATTTGAACAATGAACTGATTTTAGCACATGATAAAAATGACTTGCCAAAACATTTTAGATTGAAGTTATGTTTGCCATTCACTATAATTCTTCATCACACCATGTTTTAAAACATAGGTTTGTGTTGTGTGCCGCATTACCTAGAAAGGAGTCATTGAAAATAGGAATTTGTTATTGGCAAAAGACAAAATATGGGCTTTTTTCCCCAAAAAAGTAAAAAAAAAAAACAACCAGTCAAATAAACAAAATACTTTTAATGCAGTGATCCATCAAGAGGACATTATTTTGTGAAAATTAATAAAGAAACCCTATCAAACAAACAAATATCTAGTTGCCGAGTTACAGCTTAGACCTTATAATACTGAGTTGATTTATGGATTTTCTTGGCTGCCCTTTTGAAAAAGAGTTTGTTATGTTAATATACATATATATATATATATTTCTGAGATAACAAAAGTATTAAATATGAACACAAGTATGCATGAATATGCTTTATATAAAGGATTTATAGTAGTCTGAATTTGCTTATTTTAATGTTCTAATAAAAAGCAAAGTATTGATTGCTATTTACAAAAAATGTACTTATATACAGGCCTTTAGAACTACCCTGTACATCATTTAATGAGATCATTACAAGAAGTAAGAACTTTGAATATTTTGGAAGAAATTTTTGAAAACTTAAAAATTTAATTTGAAAAATTCTTATGTTAAATCAATATTAATAAATATTTGATAATTAAAATCAATATAAATAATAAACAACAATCTATATTAAATCATAATGATAAATTCATACATCTCACATGGGCCCATGAATTTTGTAATACATTTTACAATGAAATTCTTTACATAGAGTGGGAGGCCTTTTTGAAATAATTATTTACCCTATCTCTCCATCCTCTCCTTTCCCCTTAATATTTACTCTTATAGACAGCCTGCTTGTAAGTGTAGAAAAGGGGACAGATGTGAAAGATGCCATGGACTTAGAAGTGACAAGGCTCAATAACCAATTAAATAGGGAGATGCTGTATACTTTTTTTTTTTTTTTTTTTTTTTTTTTTTTTTTTGAATTTGCCAAGTTTCTTTTCAGTTTTGGATTGTTTTAGCCACAATGGAAAATGCTGGATAACCAGAAGATGGCAGTCTTTCTTGGACATGGTCAGTGGTCTTGCAACCACACATTCTCCCATAAATCTGGGACTTGAATGTAGGTCTAGATGAATAGACTGGAGACCTGGTTACTACCCAGGCTTTCTTCTCCATGTTTCTCAATAAGGCCTGAAATCTCAAAGTTTTTCCAGTCCTTCACTGGATGCCAGAGGAAATGACCTGGATGGAATGGGGACAATTTGCCAAGGACAAAGTCTCTAGTGCACTATTCATTGTCTCCTACAGTAATTTTGAGAGAAATAAGTCCAGATGATCAAAGGTAGAATGATTTTGCACTAGGCATTTTAGTTTATAGTATTTGTAGTTAGTATAGTTTGTAATATTTAAACAAGCACTGCAGTGTATAGTAGTCATATATAGCTTAACATAACAACTTCCTAATCTCTGGAAGCAAATGTGTGGAAATAATCCAAAGAATTTCTTGCTACTGAATCTGCTGATTTCTCAAATGTAATTTTTTACCCAGTATATTTCACTTTTTGCATTTTCAAGTATATAACATGACAAAAGAAAACTCACTTCACTTAACTTATGGACAAACTCTAGTATTGAACCAGGGCTCCATCTTGCCCCCTTTGCAGCCTCTGAAAGGGAATGGATTCTGCTCCTCACCAGGTAAGTCAGCCATACCTTCTGGATTTTATAGAAAGCCAAATGCACATTACTGGCTTTACATCTTCATACTAAAAGAGAAAAGTACCCTATTTGCTTTTTAGTCGCTGCAACCCTTTGGTTTTATGGGGTTACTTTAGTAAGTAATTATTCTTGTAATGTCAAGGACTCCTTTATGGACTCATAAATGTATCCTACTCCACTCAGATTAAGAAGCAGACCCTTTGCTTCAAGTTTAGCAGTCAAAGACTCTACTAGAGTAGAATTGGCTTGCCTGCTGCTACAGGTTTCTCTTTTTCTTTGGAAACAGTCTATGGAAGGAACCACGTGACAGGGAGGAAAGAGGATCAGATAATTGGGATCTTTAAGATGGTTATTATGAAAAATGTTCTGGAACCAATTCAAATACCAATCAGAAACCACATTGTTCAACTAAATCACTTTCAGATGCCACGTAAGATACAAAATACAATTATTTCCAGTTTAAAAATATAATGTTCCTTTAAAAAAACACAGTATTTTATTTTATTATTATTATTTTTTTAAAATCTGCCTTGGCTGGAATTCAGACCCGTCACAGATGATCTACAGACGGGCTTTGTGCCGTTCCCTCTGGATGTAGGGCCTATAGACCTCACCGTAATGCATTTAAAAGTTCCGTAAAATGGATGTGACGGCTGTTTTCTTTGTGTATTACAGAAATATACAGAGTTCAGAGGCTCCATGGCTGCACTTTGAGCATGTATGTCATTATAGGAATGAAAAAAAGATGATGGCCAAATGCTGTATTAAAATCCCATTAGAAACGCTGGGAGGAATTTATGGCTCCAGTCTCTTTTATCTGACAGGCGTCACTTTAGTAAAACAGCATTTTTTTTTTATCTCCTTCCAATTCCCTACAAGGATACAGAATAGCTGTGTGTGTGTGTGTGTGTGTGTGTGTGTGTGTGTGTGTGTGTACTAGAAAGGCAAATATTGGCAGGTTTCTTTGCACTATATCACTGATTCTTCTCTATCAGGCAGCCTTACAGAGTAGATGGCACAGTGGAAACTGAGAGTTGGAAGGGACTTTGGAATTCATCTTGCCTAAATTCTAAGAGACATATTTATGTTTATTTCCTAGGGTGACTGATTCTCTTAGGAATATATACAATTGTTTATCTGACCTGTCACTACTGTGATAATGAAGGAGATAAACACACTGTGTGAGTTAAGGAGAAATTTCTATTAAAGGAGTCTACAGGATGAGTTTCCTCTTGATCCTAAAAGTGAATTTCAATCCTTAAGCAATCCACTTTGGCAACCTGGGTATCAGAGGTCATATACCTTCTCAGGGGAAACTTCCACATTGTTATGCAGGGACAGAGGGAGGATTTGTCTTTCCCTATTGATGAAAGTATTTTCAGTCTTGAGAATATCTGGATGTTAGACTGTCTCACTTTGTGGAAATGGAAGGAAAAAATAGAACAAGCATATCTTTTTTATTGTGTTTTATGTTACTGGAGTTCATAGATTTTTTTTTACACAAATTAAAGATTAGTAACAACAACAATTGAGCAGTTCTATAGGCATCATTTCTCAAAGCATGTGCTTATGTCATGTCTCTGTGTAATACTTTGGTAATTCTCATCATATTTTATATTCTTCATTCTTATTTATCATCATCATCATCATCATTATTATTATACCATAACAGATACAATGATAACAATAATAATAATGTTTGAACTATTGCAATATTATAAAATATCTTATTATGTCTTTGATGGAAAGATGTGTAAATTTAGAGACATCTCTACTCCAAATGTTCATGTGGACTATTTGTACCTGGCCTATAGTAGAGTCTTTTGAGCTCAAACTGGTCTGATCAACCACAGTAACATTGTACTTTGACTCCAACACAAAATTATCATTTTGGTCCTTTTTGAGAACAAAGGACAACAACCATGTGTTATGGTGATTTGTGATCAGTAATCTTTAATATTACTATTGTAATTGTCTTGGGGTACCACAAATTGTGCTTATACAAGATAGCAAACTTAATTGATAATTGTATGTATTTTAACTTTTCTTCCCACTTATCTCTCTTCCTCTCCTTGGGTCTCCTCCCTATTCTCCAAGACACAACTATATAGAAGAATATCACATAACTTTAGCTGATAAAGCAGTAGGTTAGAGAATATTGCCTTTAATTTTGAAAGAAGTTCTAGTATGGATAACATGCTATCAAAAAGCATCACTTCCTACAGAGAAATTTTTTACTAAAGGAAGTCAATCAATGTGACAACTTCATTGTTGTCTTAATTTAAAAAATTGCTCCATCCACCCCAGTCTTCAGCAACCTCCACCCTGATCAGACAGCAGCCTCCAACATCAAGTCAAAACCCTCCACCAGAAAAAAGATTATATATTTTACTAAAGGCTTAGATGATGGTTAGCATTTTTAGCAACAAAGTATTTTTAAATTAGGGTGAATATATTGTATTTTTAGATATAATACTATTGCACACTTAATAGACTACAGCATAGTGTAAATATGCATTTTATATGACTGGGAAACCAAAAAAATCTATGTGATTCACTTTATGGTGATAGTTGCTTTGTTGTGGTGGTCTGGAACATAGCTCTGAGGTGTGCCTGTATTGAATTCCTTATACCTGTATGGGAAGTGAGAAAAGAGAGTGAATGGGAGGCCAGAAGAACTGAATTTTACTCCTATAAATATGATCAATAAGCTATGTGAACTAAGGCAAATTATTTAACCCTTCTAGTTTACTTATTGATCTAATGAAGGGGCTGAATATTCTGACATTTATTTAGAATCTTTCTACTAGAGAGGTAAAGGCACTGAAAAACATCATCCATTTAATCTTCACAAGAAGCATATTAGACAAAACGGGGAGAAGTATGGGGGGGAACATGTTTAACATAAGATGATGGATAAACTAATGCTTAAAGAAGTTGAGTATTTTGCCAAAAGTTACATAGAAAGGGAAGAGCTGGGACATGTCATCTCAATTTTTCATTGGAAATTTACTCTATAAGACTACATTGAACCACCTTTTTAACAAATAAAATAAAAATAAATAATTTTATAAAATTTAATAAAAATAATAAAATGATCTTTTGGAAAGGTCACTGCTTTGGTGTCAGAAGTTATGGGTTGAACTCTGCCCCTACCTTTCCTGACCTTTTCTCTGCACTATTAACAGTAAATTCTTTTTAGGTGAATACCTTTTAAAGCAAGTCAGTAGTCATACTGCGAAAGTCAGTGACCAAATCAGGAAATGAAAGACTACCCATGTACAAAACTTAAAAATCTAAAACTAAATTGTTTTTTTCCTCTCAAATACTGCTGGCTGAAGTATATTCCTTTAGGCCTTGAAGGGATCTATGGCTTTGACCCTGTTACTGATGACATCTGGGTCATAGGTCTTCAAAGTTCAAAGTATCCCAAATGTGGGGTCTTGCTTCTTCATGTGGATTATGAGGTTTCAATCAATTTTCTTGTATTTAAGATCTATACCATGAGATCAGAGTCCAGATTTGCAGTTTTGGGGCAGAGATATGTTAACAAAATCTCAGAGATTCAGGATAAGAGATAGTAATGGAGGAATAGAAGTAGATGCTTTATGAATTCATAACTTTATTGCTAAACCATGATGGGAGGCAGGCAGAGACTGAGGCTATATAAGATGATCTAAATATCTTTGAACAGCTTTAAGCTATTGCAGCTCAGAACTGAATTATCCATAATCAAATAATCAAAACAAGATTATGGTTCATTCTTGCATTTATCAATGAAAGAAGAAGAAATATCAATTTATCAAAAATCACATACACACCCAAACACATCCTGCCACCACCACCATTACCACCATCACCACTACCACTTCTGAATTATAAAAATTAAAATAATAAAAAGGATAAACAAGTTCCAAATGTATAGAAGAATGTTTTGGGACAGAATCTCTAGGAAATCAGTGGCAGGTTTAAAAAAAAACAGCCCAGGACAGGTAATGGAGGGGGAATATTCAATATACTTTTAAGTTTAATCTGCATTATTAACAATTTCTCCATCACTTTCTTAAATCTAGAAATGAGCAGAACAATAAATCAAGCCCTGAATTATAGCCTTTGCCTGTTTCTAAAGCATAAGGATTTATACTGAAAATTGAACAATCAGTTCTATGGAGTCAATATGAGCTGCCTCCAGCATATCCCAGCTATGCATTAAGGTGTCTTGTCATGCTCTGTAAGAACTCCTGGGAAGAAGAGACAGGTAGAGTTTAAATATGGACTAACTTTCACAGCATTTTTAAAAATAAATCTTTTAAAATTATTTTCTATTTATTTTTAAAGTTTTTTGAGCTTTAAATTCTCTCTTTCTGATGCCTCCCCACCCACTAAGAAGGCAAACAATATGATAACAATTGCACATATGAACCCATCCAAAATATTACCATATTAATCATATTCCAAAAAGAAAGAGAGAAAAATAAAGTGAGAAAATTATACTTCAATTTTCATTCAAAATTCCTATTTTCTCTCTCTGGAGATGGATAGCATTTTTTACATCAAAAGTCCTTTGGAATTGTCTTAGATCATTGTATTGATCAGAGTAGCCAAGTCTTTCACAATTGATCATCATTATGATGTTGCTGTTACTGTGCATAAGGTTCACTTCACTTTGCCTCAGTTCATAAAGGTCTTGCCATGTTTTTTCTGAAACCAGATCTTGGTTATTTCTTATTGCACAACAGTAGTCCATCACAATTATAGGATACAACATCTTCAGCCTTGCTCCAATTGATGAACATCCCCTCAATTTCCAATTCTTTGCAATCTCAGAAAGAGATTCTACAAATCTTTTTTGGTACCTATAGGTATTTTTTCTTTTTTCTTTTTTTTTTAAACTCTTTGGAGTACTGATCTAATATTGCTTGGTCAAAGGGTATAC
>JAJPUD010011930.1:36210-47480 GCA_023553655.1 Myrmecobius fasciatus
AGAGTTGTTTTAATTTGCATTTCTCTAATCAATAGTGATTTAGAGCATTTTTAATATTATAGATAGCTTTGATTTCTTCTGAGAACTTCCTATTTATAGCTTTTCACCATTTAACATTTGGGGAATGGTTGTTTTTATAAATTTAACTTAGTTCCTTTTATATTTGAGAAATGAGGCCTTTATTAGAGATATTTGCTGTATTTTTTTTTTGCTATTACTACATTGTCTAGGATATACATATATATACATGTATGTATTTGTGTTTAAATATATTTATCTATCTATGTTTTAGCAAAATGTGATTTCCCTCATGATGTCTGTTATTTATGTCCAACAATGAATAGGAAGTTGCAAAGAGGTAAATGGAAGTCTGATGTCATGCAAAAGTCTCAACAATTATGGGAATCAAAATGTGGAACTATTTCAGAACTTAATGGGCTTTCCTTCATTGGAATTTTCAAAAGTTTCAGGGATAGTCTCTTCATAAATGACTTCCATTTTCTGTTCCTTCAGTCTTGACTACATTTGAAGGTCATTTCTAAATCATCATCTGCTTGCATAACATTTAGCATCTCAAATTCAACATTAAAATTATTATCATTCTTCCCTAAAATGAATTCTTTTCTTGAATTTCTTATTTTGATCAATGATCTTAATTTGATCTTATCCTTCTACTCAGAAACCATTCCCTTTTATTTCTTACTCTCAATTTTAGTTATATATTTTGTTCATCCATTAAATCTGGTCAATAACTCCTCTCAATATTTCTCTTATTCATTTCCCTTAACATTATTTTATTCCAGTTTTTTGTCATTTCCTACTTTGAAATTATTTTCCCTGCCTTTACTCTCTCTAATGATACTTGATTAATCTTCCTAAAACCACACTTTCATTATGGTACCATCAAAGTTTCAGAATCTAAACTCAGCTTGCCTTTCAAAGCTATCTGTGCTGTCAAAAACAGATTATTTTTAAAATTTTTACATCTACTACTCCCCAATATAAAAGTCTGACTCAGTCAGGATAGTCTTCTTATTGTCATAAAAATATCAGGCTCCTACCCATAATCAAGCTTTTATCCTTGTATGATTTTACTTATGGAATCACAGAATCTCTTGGTCGGAAGAGGCATTAGAGGTCATTTAATACAACAAATATCTGAAGGAGAATGCTCTTTCCAATTTGAAGCATAGAGTGCAACTCAGTGGATCAACTAACTGAAGTCCTTCCTAAGTCTTCATTTACTACTTTAGATCACTTTGATTTTCTTTTAATTAGCAAAGCAACTTGTTATTTGTAGTAATTTTTTAGATTATTGATCACATGTTGTCTTGTATTATTATTGATGTGACCCTTTCTAGTATATTACATCTCCTTGATATGACAGTAAATTTCTTGAGAGAGAAAACATTTCTTTTTTATCTTCCTGCTAATCCTAATATAATACTTTGCATGCAGTCATTACTACATGTAATAGTTGCTGACATCTTTATGGTATTTAAGGTTTGCATAGCGTTTTGTGTATCCCATATGATCTATGCAAAAGCCCTGTAAAGTAGGAATTACTATTTTCCCCATTTTACAGATGAAGTAACTAAGGCTCCAAGAGATTTAATGACCCTTAAATGGTCCCCTGTTTAATAAGTATCTCATATAGTATTCTAATCCTCATCTTCTTCACTCCAAGTCAACTACTCTATTAATTCTAATTAATTAATTAATACAATAGTATTTAATAAAACATTTGTGGTATCTCAGAGATGAAACACACTCTGGAGTCCCTCTAGTCTAACCTGTACTTAAACAAGCATTCTTTATACAAAAACAAACAAACAAACAAAAAAACAATTATTGACCAGTATCTAGCTTTCCCTTGATCCTTTTTTTTTTTTTTTTTTTTTTTACTAAGAGGGAATCTTTTACTTCCTAAGGTAGTTCATTCCTCTTCTGGGTAACTCTCACTGTTAGAAAGTTTTGCCTTACAGTAATCTAATTATTTATAGCTACTCAGAATTATAGAATTTGAGAGTTAGAAGAGACCCCAGTTACTATTGAGGACAATCCATATAGGATAGAAGGTCTACTATAATATATACAAGTTATTTTGCAACTTCTGTTTGTAGATTTCCAAGAATGAGAATTTATAAACTCATTTCTACCTACTGTTTATAGCTCTATTCTTTGGGACAAAGCTGAACAAATTTATCAACTTCTCATCCACATTAAAGCCTATATTTTCAAAGTGAAAGGGTCCTTAGAAACCAGTTACCTTGAGAGGAAAAAAAATTTGTAAAATGAAGATAAATATTTTAGTCCTACCTTTAATAATAAAAGTGTTAAAAGATAAAATGAGATGTTTATAATACTTTATAGATATTTACATCTTATACTTACCACTCATTTGAAGTGAATGGATTTGCTAATGGATTTTTCAAAGTATTATTATATATATATTCATACTATATAACTTTTAATTCCTGTGTAGAATCAGCTCTTTTCCTTGTACAGATGAAAGCTACAACTAGATTCAAGACATATTTTTTGTGTTAGTATGTATTTAAAATCATATTTCATGAGTCCGCATCTAATGCTTCCCTATTATCAGAGCAAACTGCAAGTCACATTAACTCAAGTAAAGGACATTAAGTTAATCAGGATGGCAGCTTATATTTAAAAAGGAAAATGTTATTCCTTTTCCAATATACTACTTCTATCACACATATAAGGGCTTAGTCTTTTAAAAATTCCTATGAGCTACTGATATCATCCGTAGCTTGCTTTTCTTGCTAAACTGCCATTTACTACTTAGTTGTTTTTGTTTTTTTTTTCTGAGACATAGCTACTAGATCACCTTTTCACTAACTGGAGGTAGAAGGTGCATTAAAAGTTATTTTATGAGCTAGCTAATTGCCTGAGAATTACATAAATTATTTTGTGAATAATAATCTCAGTTATACCCTCCCAGTGAGGAGCTCAAGAGACTCATTTGATTGAGGTTTGTATGAGTAAATTCCTTTAAACTCCTCTTACACTATTACTGTCAAACTTTGCTTTTACACACTTGAGGACAGGTGAGAAACTGGCAATTTTTATTTTGCTTTCAAATGGCTACACACAAATCATTCTTTATATAATTTTTTTTCACTCAAGAATTAATATAGGGCTTTAGTGTCTTGTCTGGATGATCTTATGGCTCTATCATGGACTGCAGGCAATGGTAAGCTCCCTTAGAAAGGCAAATTAGAAAACAAATTCTAATCAAGTTAGAAAGACTTCAAAGAAAGGCTTAGTGCCTACTTGTCATCTGAGTTTGGTTAAGTTTCAGAAAGGTTCATCCCCAGAAGTTTTGCCATTAGGAGATAAATATTTTTGGCTTTTGCAACTTACATAGATTGTTTACTAGAGCTTGAGGCAGTTGGAATTTTGGATATAACCAAAGAAGCGCCCTTATATTAATGAAAACTCAGATTTCTTTCTAAATATAAAAGTAAGTTTATTATTTTGTTAAAGATTTATATCTAAACAATCAATCAATGAATATTTTGCTACTACTTATTATGTAACCTGAGTTAATTAACTTGTGAGATGCAAAAGAAGGTATAGCCCCAGATTTGAAATAAAGCTGTTTTGTTTACCAACCTGTTTTTCAACTTCTACTTTATAACGATAGCTAGCTCATTAAAATATCTACTTCCACTCTGATCCCCAAATAGAAAAAGGAACTATTTGATAAGAAAGAATTAAGGAGCAAAACCAAAAATTAGATACAAAACAAATGATGGGTAAAACCAGGGGAACAACTGGAAAACCTGGATCTTTTCTTATGAAACCAGTTTAATTGAATAAACATTCATTAAGTGCCTATAATGTTCAAGGTGTGGGAGATAGAAAGATGAAAATGAGAAACAGTCTCAGTCATGAGCATTTAAATTCTACAGTGGTTGGTTTGTTAAAGAGTTCCTTCTAGCTATAGTCAAGATTTAGCCCTCTTTTTTTCTCTTCTGAACTCAATGCATTTTGTTTGGACTTTTCTTATGGATTGCTTTTATTTTAACTTGTAATTTAAAATTCCTTATCATTCCTATTAGGTTCAAAGCCCCCATAAATCAATGGCTCATCTTTATTTTTATAACTACCTTCTACTTAGCATAATTAATGTTTGGTGAAAAAATGAATGTTCAAATTATTAGCTCTGCAAGACATTTTACTAAGGTTTGTACAAAATTGCTTTATTTATAATCATTTTTGAAAATCTATGCAGAATGGAATAAAATACTATGAGCCTCCCAAATTGCAAATTAGATGTCAATCTTCAAAATAGGTGAAGTAAGATGATCTTAGAACTTATGGTCTAGATAATTTGATGTCAATTCTATAGAAATAATGGATTGCATATTGAGAAAAAGGATCTGGAACTATACAGGCCAAGGAAATCTTAAGCCATAAGCAGCATGGGTTTTTTCAGGGTAGATGATGCCAGGAAAATTAGATTGCTTTTTGGGGATTGAATTATAAGATTACTAAGTAAAGGAAGTACAGTGGATGTTATTTATTAGCATTTTCATAGAATATTTGGTACAGACTTTGCAAAATTATATTCTGTAATTTATTTTGAAAGTTAGTTTCAGTTGGCATAGATCAAGATATGTTGAATACTTGCAGAAAGGCTTTGAGAGGAGAAAAAGCTAGGTGTTTGATTTGGGGAGGCAATGTGGTTTAAATCTCTTTCTCTTAAATATTTTTATTACTTCTCTGGAAGAAAAAGTAAACGGAACACTAATGAAATTGGCAGTCAGATTCTACAGTAGTTTGGGAGTTGCAGTAAACACCAGGAAGGGCTTAAAGAAGAAAAATAATAATGCCTTACAATTTCTCAGTCCCATATAGTAGATTTAAATGTATTTTAAAAATTCAAAAAAAACTAAAATCAGTAGAATTGTATAGGTGCATGTGTGTATATGTCTCTCTGGGCCAATAAAGAGAAAATTATTACAATTATAGATCCTGGTGGATCCATCAGGGCTGGGATGCTCAGTGTCTCTCATTTAAGAGCCCCTATTTTAGGATTCATGTCAGCAAAGTTTAGTACTAGAGGGAAAAATTGACCATAAAGAAAAGGATTAAGCTACTTTCAATGTTTCTGATTCTTTATGAACCCACTCCAGAGATCCAGATAAAGAAAACCAGGTAAAGAAAACTCAGGCTTGTCCCACTTGTAGAATCTCTCCTAAAGACAGTAAAAAGATACTCAATGTACAATATAGATCAGGTAGAGGAGAGCTATTTATATTCTTCACATAAAAGAAACACTTAAAACAGAAAAGACTCATAAGCATATTTTGACAAAGATGTAAAACATTAAATAGCAACCTATGAGTCCTATTATACTCTCTGAGAAAAGTTAAGACATTAAAACAGAGTGCAATTAGTGGGACATTACTGAATAAATACTTCATAGGATCACAGAGCTGGGAGGGACCTCAAAAGCTATTGAATCCAGCCTCTTCTTTTTATAGTTGAGGAAACTAAGATACAGAGAAATTTAGTGATTTGCTTGGAGTCACAGAACTAGAAAGAATCTGAAGGAGAATTTTTACTTAGATTTTCCAGCTTCTAGGTTTAGTTAGTGCTCTAACCACTTTTCCACCTAGCAGTCTTTACCTTTTCTTGACTGCAATGTCTAAACAATTCTATTAAAATTTACACCTTTTTGCAATTCAGGCCAAGGCTTTGGGATCATTGTTCTATCCATCTTCTCTTTTGAAAATCATTGTAGTAGCTACAGAGAACAGCACCTCTATGCCAGGCTCCTCTAGTATAGACATTATCAAGTGAGGGATTCATAAGTGCCTGACCTCTCTAACTCATGAGATTGCCTTCCTGGCTAAAAGCATTCAATCAGAAAAGGAATCCATGACCTTGAGACCCCAATTCACGGTCACTTCGATGGGTTTATACTCTGGTTTCCATGTTTGCACAACCACCAGAGGTGTAGAGAGGTACTTCTCATTCCCATACAGAGAATTCTGTATGTATTGTAGAGAAAGAAATAAATGAGCTAGAGGACAAAAGGTCTTGTCCTTTAAAATCTATGAGTAGACTTCTTGCTTAGTGGCCAAGTCTATTTGACCACATCTCTCTAACCTTGTTGCTGTCACAGGGACTAGGGAGGACATTGTGTCATCCCAAAATGCCAAGTCCTTTAACACTTATCATCTTTATAACTGGCCTCATAAAGGGGTCAGTGAATGCTCCATGGAATAGACCTATCTATCCCCATGCATACTACATGGAACCCTACTAGACCAAGGATCCATATTTCCGTTTGACCCTGGAGCTTTTTTTAAATTAATAAGGCTTTGATCTTTGGAAATAGATATTGTGATTCTGCCTTTAAGGGTGCTGACCTAGAAAAGATCATGTTGTAGCTCTGGCTCTGCTCTGGGACTTTGGATAATTCACTTTTAATATGTCCAGGACTCTGTTTCCTAATTTGTAAATAGAAGGGTGCTAATTGTTCCCTAATGATCCTCCAACCTTTACAATTCTATATGTTCTATTTTTTAAATTAAAACTTTTTGTTTTCAAAACATATTCATGGATAATTTTTCAACATTGACCCTTGCAATACCTTGTGTTACAAATTTTTCTCCCTTTCCCCTAGATGACAAATAATCCAATATATGTTAAACATGTGCAATTCTTCTATAATATTTTCACATTTATCATGCCACACAAGAAAAATCAGATCAAAAAGGGAAAAAATGAGAAAGAAAATAAAATGCAAGCAAACAACAAAAAGTGAAAATACTATGTTGTGATCCACACTCAGTTCCCACCAGTCTTCTCTCTGGGTGTTGATGGCTCTCTTCATCACAAAAGCATTGGAACTGGCCTGAATATTATAAATTTAAAAATTACTAGAGAACTTAAAGACCATTGTGAAATCTAATTGCTTTCATTTATTCCAGTGCCATGATTGGAAAAGAAGCACTTAGCTTTGGGCCAGTAGGGAAAATAGAAACTCAGGCAACTACCAAATCTCCAAATTACTTCTCCAGTGGTTCCTTCTTACCTCCAGGATCAAATATAAAGTCCTCTGACATTTAAAGCTCTTCTAACCTGGCCCTTTCCCAGACTCCATATACTTTACACCCTTCCACTGACTCTGGAATCCTGTTACTCCAGCCTTTTTCCTGGTCGTTGTCCAAGTTGTGGGCACTCATTCTGTCTACGTGCCTTTGCTCTGGCTCCCTCCTGCTTGGAATGTTCTCCCTATTTTTTCATTTCCTCTGCCTCTTAGCTTCTCTGGCATCTTTCAAATCTCGGCTCAGATCTCATACTTTTTAGAAAGGTGTTCCTTGTCCCTCCAGTGGTGAATGAATGGCTTTGTTTCTGACATTACCTTTCACCTGTTGTGATACATTTTGCCTATTTGTTGTTGCTTTGTCCTTTTTCAGATATCTTTGATTTTTTTGGTGACTCCATTTGAGGTTTTCTTGGCAAAGATACTAGAACACTTTGCTATTTCCTTCTCCAACTCATTTTACAGATGAGAAAATTGAGGCAAACAGAGTTAAGTGACTTGCTGAGAATCACAAGACTAATGTCTGAGGCTTTATTTGAGCTCAGGTTCTCCCAACTCCAGGCTCTGTCAGGTCTTTAAGAGCTAGATCTACTATTGCTTTGCTTTCTATTCACTAGAAAGGGTTTATAAATGCTTTTTGATTGATAGGTACATTATTTGATGACTTGGTTTACCTAGGCAACTAGATGACAGTGGATAGAATGCTAGACTTATTCTCACAAAATCCTCATTTTAAATCCTGTCTTGGACACTTGTGACAGCAGGCAAGTCATTGAAACTCTCTCTACAATTTCTTTGTTTGTAAAAATGAGGATAATAATAGGACCCAACTTGCAAGATTACTGTGAGTATTCAATGTGATAACATGTCTAAAGCTATTTAAAACTAATTAGATGTCTATGTTTCATCTTTAGCCACAATTTATCCAAATAATATATCTCAATAAAGTTTCCGTGAGGTCTCTAAATTCAGAGTAATCCCATGATACATGTAACAAGAGGGCTACAAGTTAATCATCTTTTATTTGCCTAAACTTAATTTGTAGCAGGAGAGATTCAGATGAAATACAAAGATGTTCCTGACCCCTGGGATTATGAATAATTACATCTGGATGCAGAGAAATTCTATGAAAGTCCCTAAAGATGTTCAAGAAGGATGTTTAGGAAGGATAGACAACCACAAACCATGGCTGGAGGCAGCAGGATGACCACCAGCAGTCTCTTCTGGCTCTTGGGTAATGTGAAAACCATGACAGACTAATCCTATGGGAACATGACTGAGAAAGTCATTATGTGAGAATAAAGTTCTCATCCACATGAGATTATTAAACTGTTTTAGGGCAGCAGGGCAGTATTTAGAACTCTGGAAAGGTAATAGATGCTGGAATAATTCCTTCAACACTTATGGAGGCACACCACAATCCACCTCATGTCCACTCAAGACAAGGATTTCCAAATCCAGTTGTGTTATTTGACTTCGAACCATTATCTCCTTTTAAGTCATTCCCACTGTTGAAGAAAAAAATATTTAAGGCACAAATCTTATTAGTTATCACTGATCTTTGTACATATTTGTAATGTATTTGTAAATAGATAACATTGATAAACCAATCTGCAAATAATAATTCTTTATTGAGGAGTTCTTTTCTCCTTAATGTCTTCATCTAGGTTTTAGCATTTAAGTGAGATAGCTTTGAAATTTGATATACAACCCACTTCATACTGGAGGTAGTAGACTCAGGATGAAGAATGCAACATCATTGATACATGAATTTGTTTTGCTTGATTTTGCATATTTGATACAAGGATTTTGTGAAAAGGAAAGACAATAGATCTTTGTTAATAGAAAACAATTTTGTTTCCTTCTGTCTGAAATAATAGAAACTTAGAGCTTATAGGGACCTAGGAGTTGTTTGCATGTTTAATGGGAACCCCCATTAAAATGTTAATCCACATTGTATCTGCTTCTCTGCTTGGTTTCAGCTCCAATGGAATAAGCTGTCCCTTCCAGACATGGAACTTTAACTTAAGCCTTGATTGATACCACCTCCCTCAGTCTCTTCTCATCTAAGATTAGAGGATTCCTCCCAAAGCTTTCTTTTAGAGAGGGAAGAAACTTGAACTCTCAGCTTACTCTACTTTGAATCTGCTGCTCTGCCTGGTCTCAGTGCAATGAAACAAGAGGCCTCTACAAATACATGTTTCTGCCCTTTTTGTGCATTGTCTCCCCATTTAGACTCCCCATAGCTCCTTGAAGGCAGGGACTGTGCCCTCTTTTTTTTTTTTATCAATTATATCCTTATTGCTTAGCAAAGTTGTGCTCAATGTTTATTTTGGTTTAGACTGGATTAGAATGTGAGTTCTTTGAGGACCACATTATACTTTTCTTTGTATCTTTAGCACTCAGTAAAGTTCATGGAACATACTAAATGATTATTGACTGATTGATTAATCTGCCGTCTGCTAGGTAATGGTCTAGATAAAAAGATTAAGAAAATGAAAATACCTCCTCAAGAAACTTTTTGTTTTGTTTTTGTTTTTGCAGAGGCAATTGAGGTTAAGTGACTTGCCTAGGGTCACACAGCTAGGGAATGTTAAATGTCTGAGACCAGATTTGAACTCAGGTCCTCCTGACTTCAGGGCTGGTGCTCTATCCACTGCGCCACCTAGCTGCCCCATACTCTCAAGAAACTTACTTTCAACTGGAAAATGGAGAGTTTTCTAAAGTTAGTAATATATGGGAAGGTCTTGATATTTATGTAATTGAGTTAGAGGGACATAAGTATATCTGAATCTATAGATCCTAATTTGGATATATGTGTATAAACATATATACATACACATGCATCTGTATATTTGTATGCAGCAGGAGGCAAATAAATATTTGCCTAAGTAGATACCTGCAAAAGAGGTTCAGTTGAGCAACTGGGGTTGTTTAGCCTGGAAAAAAGGACTTGGAAATAATAACAAATTTTCAAGTATTTGAAAGACTATGAAAGAAATTTGACCTCAGAAGACTTAGCTAATAGAAACAGATGAAAGTTGCAAAGAGATAAATTTTGATTCAATATAAAGAAAAAATTTCTAACAGTTATCCAAAAATTGGATGGATTACTTCCAGAGATACATAGAGAACTTCCTGTCACTAGAAGTATTTATGCCTTAACTGAATAACCCATAGAGTAAGTTGTAGAGGATCTTCTCTTTTAAGCTTGGTTTGACCTGGATGATGCTTGCTATCCTTTCAACTCAAATTCTTTTATTATATAAAAATCAGATTTATATGTCTTTTTCAGCTCCTTATTTTCTTATACCATATCCCTCTACCATGTCCAATCTCTTTCCCCTCCCTGCTCTGCTTTCTGGACTTTGATATTTTTGCCTCTGTTTCACCTAACCCTAAAACTGCCTTCAGCACCTGAGACCTTCTTGGTCTTGCCATGCTAACCCTCTTTTCCTTTTGCTAGGTTCCTTCATTTTGTTGAGGAGCCCAATCCAGATAACCTTTATTATCCTCCTGGCTTTGTTTCTCACTTTCTTGACTTTGACATACTTTTCCCATGTAGGCATCTTCCCCCTCCCTTTTCAACTTTTTTTTATATCATCTTTATCCATTAGAATATAGGCTACTTGACGGCAAGTAATGTCTTTATTTTGCTTGAATTTGTATCCCCCCAAATTAGCAGTGCCTCATATTTAGTAAATTATTAGTAAATTTTTACTTCCTTGCCTTGTTGCTAAGTTTTTATCAACATCTTTTGTACATGTCCCTCTCTCTCTCTCTCTGACTTGGGCTCCACCTTGGTGCAGGTCCTTATTACTTTGCACCTAGACCTATAGTTCAATAGGTTTTTAGTTAGTTTCCTACTTCAAGTCTCTCCCCACGGTCCCCCAACCTCTTCCACTCAGTTACTAAAGCATATGATATCAACTCCCACTCTTCAATAAACTTCATTTATTATTTCCCTATTACCTCTGGGATAAAATATAAAATCTGATATTAGGCTTTTAAACTCTTCAAAACTATTCTTAGATCACTTAAGGTTTTACTTCCATCCATATACTCTATGATATAATTCCTTGCTATTCCTAGATCTCAGTATCTACATATATATGTATGTCTATCTATCTATCTATCTATCTATCTATCTATCTATCTATCTATCTATCTATCTATCTATCTA
>JAJPUD010011931.1:0-21331 GCA_023553655.1 Myrmecobius fasciatus
ATCTTGATCTCAGATGAAGCAAAAGCAAAAATAGATCTAATTAAAAGAGATAAGGAAGGAAATTACAACTTGCCAAAAAGTCCCATAGATAATGAAGTAATATCCCACTAAACATATATGCACCAAGTAGTATAGTATCCAGATTCCTACGGGAGAAATTAAGAGAGCTCCAAGAAAAATTAGACACCAAAACTATATTAGAAAGCAAAACTTTCTCTCTCTTAACCAGACAAATTAAACTACAAAATAAATAAGAAAGAAGTTAAAGAGGTAAATAAAATTTTAGGAAAAGTTAGGTATGATAAACCTTTGGAGAGAACTGAAGAGAGACAGAAAGGAATATACTTTTTTTTTTCTCAGCAGTACATGGAACCTACACAAAAAATGACCATATATTAAGGCACAACAACCTCAAAATCAAATGCAAAAAGGCAGAAATAGTAAATACATCTTTTTCAGATCATGATGCAATAAAAGTGACATAATAAAGAGCCAGGAAAAAATAGAGCAAAATTAATTGGAAACTAACAATCTAATCCTAAAGAAAGAGTGGGTGAAATAACAAGTCATAGACATGATTGATAATTTCTTCCAAGAGAATGACAATAATGAGACAACATAGCAAAATTTATGGGATGCAGTCAAAGCAGTTCTTAGGGGGGAATTTTATATCTCTAGATGCTTATTTGCATAAATTAAAAAAGAGAAAATTAGTGAATTGGGCATGCAACTAAAAAAGCTAGAAAAAAGAAAAAAAATTAAATCCCCTCAATTAAATATCAAATGTGAAATTCTGAAAATAAAAGGGGAGATTAAAAAATTGAAAGTAAGAAAACTATTGAATTAATAAACAAATCAACTAAATCAAACTAAAAATATTACAATTCACAACTTTAGAAAAGTTTCAAGATACAAAATAAATACATATAAACATATATACATATAAATCATCAGCTTTTTCATATATTAGCAACAAAGTCTAGCAAAAAGTGCTACAAAGAGAAATTCCATTTAAAATAACTGGATAATATAAAAATATAAAAGGATATCAATAGATAATTTTCAGATGAAGAAATTAAAACTATTTATAGTCATATGAAAAAATACTCTAAATCATTATTGATTAGAGACATGCAAATTAAGACAATTCTGAGGTACCAATTACACATTTCTTAGATTGGCTATGTTGGAAGGGATATGAGAAAACTGGAACATTATATACTACTGGGGGAGTTGTGAATGGATCCAACCATTCTGGAGAACAATTTGGAATTATGCCCAAAAGTCTACTTTTTGATCTAGCACTGTCTCTACTGGGCATGAATTTCAAAGAGATAATAAAAAAGGGAAAATATTTTATGTATGTAAAATGTTTATAGCAGCCCTTTTTTGTAGTGCAAGAAACTGGAAACTGAGTGGATGCTCCTCACTCAGAGTGTTGCTGAATAAATTATGGTATATGAATGCTAATGTTCTATAAAAAAAACAATCAGCAGAATGATTACAAAAGGCCTAGAGAGACTTACATGAACTGATGCTAAATGAAATGAGTAGAACCAGGAGATCATTATACACAGCAATAAGAAGATTATATGATGATCAATTCTGATAGATGTGGCTCTCTTCAACAATGAGATGATTCAGACCAGTTCCAATTATCTTATAATGAAAAGAGCCATCTGTACTCAAAGAGAAGACTGAGGGGACTAAATGTGGATCACAACATAGTATTTTTTTGTTGTTGTTTGCTTGCATTTTGTTTTCTTTCTTCTTTTTATCCTTTTTGATCTGATTTTTCTTGTGCAGCATAACTCCAGAAATATGTATAGAAGAATTGCACATGTTTAATATATATTGGGTTACTTGCTGTCTAGGGGAAAGAAAAATTTGGAACACAAGGTTTCACAAGGATGAATGTTGAAAATTATCTCTGCTTATTCTTTGAAAATAAAAAGCTTCAATAAAAACTAGAAAAAAAACCTATGTTCAATGTCATGGAAATTTAAATGGTATATTCAATTAGTTATTTGACAACATAAAGATGGCTCAGACCAGTTATGGATGAGTCAGAAACATACATATAAATTCAATAACTCACTGTTGAAGAAATGTCAAGCATAAATTACATTCAGAAAGACTACACACTTGATTAAAAAAAACTACTGGGAAAAATTAAAAAGCATTTGGCAATAATTATATTGACCAACATCTTATCACACACAAATGCACATTGGAATGGAAATATGCCTGTATTATTAAATACCATTTCATTTAAAAATAAAAGACAATTAGGGACATTTATTTTTACAGCTACAAGTAAGAGAAAATTTTAAACAGTAATGGTAAGAGAAATATGAATCAACACCTTTGAGATTTCTAGTCATGATCAGTACACTGGGAAAGATGAAAAATTGTGATATAGTTAACATTGGAAGAGCTGTGGAGGGATGAGCAAATGAATACAGTGTAAATAGTATTGTTGATTATTTGCATCATTATGGAAACCATTTTAAACTGGTATTAATAAAGTGACTTAAATGTTCACGCAGGTTGACTCAGAGAACTCCTTTTTAGGAATAAATCTTGTGATATCAAAGATGAACTAAAGTTCCATATATATCAAAATAATATAGCAATAATTTTTTCAGAGGAAAATAAAAATAAATGGGGAATAAGAAAATATCTGCTCATTGGAGGTGAGTTATTGTATGGTGGCAAGAGGAGTGTCTCTTTAGGCAGAGGAAATGATTTCAAATCCCTTCTCTCCTACCATGAATAGTACATAGTTTATATGCATGTATACACACATTTATGTATACATATAAATTTACATACACACAGATAATACACACACACACATATATATATATATACATATATATTTTACATATATATATTTCTGGGAGGGGGATGGAAGATACATATATTGTAACTAATCAATCATTTCTCTTGTTGTTTAGTAATTTCAGTTATATCCAGCTTTTCATAACCATATTTGAGTTTTCTTGGTAAAGGTAATTGAATGGCTTGACATTTCCTTCTACAGCTCATTTTATATATGAGAAAACTAAAGAAAACATGATTAAATAACTTGCCCAAGGTTACACAGAAATTAAGTGTGTGATGCAAGATTTGAACTCAAGTTCCACTGACTCCAGGGCTGACACTCTATTCATTGTCATCCTTAGTTGCCCCAATCAATCAATATGCTCAGCTTTGCTGATAGGAAAAGAAACAAAAGAAAATCCCTGTCCTCAAGTAGTATACCAACTAAAAAGGGCATGACTCAAAAATAAATACAAACTAAGGTATACATGAAATAAATAAGAAATTATTAATAGAGAGAAAGCATTAGAATTAAAAGCAGATGGGAAAGGTTTCTAGCAAAAGGTGACATTTTATATTCAATTTAAAGGAAAAGAAAGAAGTTGTGAGGTGAAGCAGAGGAGGGAAAGTATTCTACATATAGGGGATAGCCAGAGAAATGACCCAGAGACCAGAGATGGAGTCTCGGTCATGGAACAGCCAGGAAGTCAATGTAACTGGTTTGAAGAATATGTGGTAAAGAAAGGTAAAAAATAAAAAAGCTATTTTAAATTCAAAACAGATCATTTTGGCCTCTACTTTAGAGAAAATCACTTTAATTGGCAGCATGGAAGACAGATTGGAGTTCAGAAGGGCTTGTATACATATTATTTGACCCAGCGATACTGCTATTGTTCTATAATATAAGCAGATAGCAAACAAGAAGAGAAAAAAATTATATATTAAAAATAATTATAGTAGCTCTTTTTGTAATGATAATGAATGGAAAATTGAGAGATTGCTCCCCAATGGAAAAATGGCTGAACAAGTTCTGATTTTGATGGAAAATGATTGTAAAAAATGACAAACATAAAGATATATAACTCATAAATTCATTTTTAAGACTTTGCACCAATTTAAAATTATTTCATATCTGATCATTTAAATTAGAAATAACTGTTGTAATATCTTATATTTTAGAAATGAGCTGGCTCTAAGAAATGATATCATGTAATCCTTTCACTTTATAGAAGATGAAATTAAGGTCCAGAGAGGAAATGAATGTCTGTGGTTACCTAGATACCATAGTACTATGCCAGCTTAGATGCAGTAACATCTACACTGAAACAATGAATTATAATGTGAAATTAAATCTTTTTGATGCTGATTTTTACAAATACAACTGTGGGGAGACTTTATGCTTATGTAATTTTATTTTCTTTAAAACATTATTCAAAAAGTCTATGAGGAGAGCAAAAAGATAATACTGGAGCAAGGAAGTCCTAGGTGAAAGTTTTACCTCTAATTCTAAGTGACCAAGAGTTAAGAGCCCCATTAACCCTTAGCATTTCAGGCAACTATTTAAGTGGGTAATTTGGAGAATTGATCTACATTGGGGAAGAGGGGGAGTTTCATTAATAAACATCCCTATTCTGATGCAATTATAGATTCAAACAAAATATAAAAAACAAAATCTATTATCATTGAATTGTTTTGTTTCTTTTGTTGCTGTTGTTGTTTTGAATTTCATATTATCTATAATTGTCTAACATGAACAAATTGCTTGCTAGTCCCAGAAAAGATGGATGATACTATACTTACTACCCGTTTTGGGACTAAGCATGTAGTTGAAATAAGGTCAGTCTTAGGGAACCCTAATTTCCATTCTGAGGGCTTATGCCCCTCTTTATCATACTTATCGTCTTGCTACACACTTAATACCCTGAGAAATGATCAGAACCCAAAAGAAAAAAAAAATCTCCTTTGCATTTCTTTTTACTAGCCATGAAACTGAGGGATTAGTTTAGAGCATCTCTAAGGTTCTTTAAACCTCTCATATTACATGATTCTATAATCCCAATAATATTATTTTTTTAAACTAAATGTATGCATACATTAGTATACCATAAGGAGAAGTCTTTGTTCCTTAAACATAAATAAGATAAAAATAAGAGGAAATGGACAGTCTGCAAAAATGGGAAATTCAAATTGAATACAAGGAAATATGCTTAACCATCTGCGAACAAATAGTTAAATGTGTTATCAAGGGAAAGTCGGATTAATCACCTAATCTCAGATTTGGGAAGGGACCTTTAGGGCCACCTAATTTATGTCAAATAGGAACAATGCCAAATGTAACCATCTAGTCTTTGTTTGACAACCTTCAGTGGCTCAAAGCATTCCATTTCTGTCTTGATTTCTTTTCATTGGTAGGGATATTTACAAGCCACAAATGTAAAGTTACCCATTTTCAACATCCAGTTATTGCTTCTACTTCTGCTCTATAAAACAAGTCTAATAACCCTTCTAAGTGATAATATTTGTACTATTATATTCCCCTCAGTCATCTCCTCTCCAGGATAACTAGCATCATTTTTAATGGATTTTTAAGGATACTTCTATCCATTCTATTATACCTTTGACATTTTTTCTAAGACTAGACTTTAAAGCTTCATTTGAAGACTGGTCTTTTAATTATCAGCTACATATTTTTAGGTGACTGAAAAGGTAAATGAAAATGTGACTTTAAAACATTTACTATGAGAGAATTCCCCCAAGCATCTAAGCTAAAGATTTATGATTTGGGTAACATGTATATCCATTCAGCCATGATGTCTTGCCATTTCTACCTATGCAAAATATTTTGTCTCAAGCTCCCTTCATTTCTCTGTCACTCCATTTACTGGCTCCCTGCCTTCTATAAAGTCTCAGTAAAAGTTCCATATCCAGCAAAAAAACCTTTCCTCATCTTCCTTTATGCTAAATCCTTCACTCTTTTGTTTATCTCAAATTTGTACTTCTTTTGCTCGTACAAAGTTCTTTGCCTATTAAAATGGAAGCTCCTTGAGAGTAGGGACCATCTTTAGTCTTTTTTGTATTCCCAGTGTATAGAATAGTTCCTGACACATAGCAGATATTTATTAAATATTTGTTACCTGACTGATTATTAGAACCAAGTATAATGACTTACTATTTCTTGTTCTATTTCAGTCTTTATCTTACATTGTGTTCAACAAGACTTGACTTAATTATTTCCACCATATCTTATGTTTTAAACAAAACATTTCAATGATTATTTTTCAATTAAATGTGGCATATAATATACATTTATATAGGTAAATGGAATTGGTAAGAAAATATATTGATGGAATTGTTAAGAAAATAGTGACTCTAAGAAGCTCCTTTTCCCACCAGTTTTTTTATAATAATCATTCTACCAGCATAATAATGAAGCATATTAATACATGATATGTTTATATTATAACATTAAAAGCAATTATTCTTAAAAGATAACTTCAATGGGTAGTAGCAGAATAGGTTCCAAAAGCCCTTGTTTCTATTGCCTCCTTAAACACTTGCTTAATAATTAGCCTCTGTTGCAGCAAATGATTCTACCACTTGGAAATTAGGTAAATTTGTTCCAGAATTTTAAAATCGTGATAATTATTTTAATGTTAAAAACATTATAATGACTGATTATTCTAATACTTTAAAAATTCCAATTTATCATTTCTATAATTAGTTTGTTTAAAAGAAACCACAATATCTTCAGACTATCTTGATGGCAAAATAAATTAATGGTAGACAAATACAAATTTGAGAAGTATCTAAGCCAACAGCAAACTGACAAAGTTAGATAAAAATTGTCATACTTAATAAAGGGAATGTTTAAATCTCAAATACAGCCAACTTAAAATGACTAAAAACCATGCACAGGATTTTTTTTTTCCTTTGGAGGTGGGGGAGGGCAGGGAAACAGATTTATTGTGAGAATTCTGAACTGATATTTGGATGATCCTCAGAACAGCCCTTGAGATGTCAAAGATGATAATACAGTAACAACATTTGGGAAGTATTTCTAGTCTTACACTTAGCCTTTTGGCAGGAATTTATTAAGACAGAATAAGCCTGTGACTTTTCAATTCCGAGTACAATTTGTTTCTCTAATACATCTGCAGGGGTAATGTGTGATGGAATTTTTCCTTTCCTGGACCCAGTAGTTTTGGATGATGATATGCTATAATAGGTTCTCACAGGCCATATCTCAGCAATATAAAACACAACACATGTACATCTGTGGCCCAGTGTCAGTGCCTTAAATGTACATCAGAAATGCATTAAATCTTCTGATTGCTATTCTGTTTGTACAGCTTGTTGGTTCAGAATTTCCCCTGTAATGTACTCTGCTGATTACCTAGAATTATTGGTATATCCTTGGTAGAACAAGCACACCTTGTTCTGAAATACAGTACTATAGATATGGCCTGAGCCCCCTTTCGTATATTAAGGAAAACAATAGAAATGATACTTGAAGTTACACAGGTAACCTCTTTGCTTACTTAAAATCATATCTCAAAATCATTTGTGCTCTTCAGTTGCTTTTGAGCCAGAAAAAAATAATAGAAATGAGTTAAACTTTTTTCTATACTATTATGTAATGTATACATTGATATTTATCTGCACAATGGTTATATACACATTGGAGAAAACATTGCTAACTTTCTCTCTAGGGGTGTTCTGAAGCCAACTTGAACTGGAACATGAGAGCAGGCTGTTAAATAATAAAGCAGCTAATACTACAATCAGGATTTGATTTATTACCTTATTGATTATCTACCCTTCAGGAAGTGATGGAAAAATTGTTAATAATGCAGATTAATTTTAAATGTGAGTTTTGTGTGTGAGCCACTGGTTAACTATTGTCCACTGTAATTTTTGACTGCCCCAATAATTCCATCTTCTGATCAGTATGTGTATATGCATATGTGTTTATGTATGTATTCATTAATATATGCATGTGTCCCCTTCTAGTATAATTGAAAAATGATGTGATTGCATTTTTATATATTTATATTTGGTGGATATCTGTGACAAGTTTAAAATTAAATGCTCTGTTCTGAGTTTAAAATAAAATATTTACAAACAGAACAATCAAATCATTTCCATTTCAGAAATATTCTTCACAGTAGCAATTGCTGTTGTTGTTGCTGTTGTTTTGTTTTGTTTTTGAAATTTACTTGGCATCTGTCATGTAAAATATCATGTTTATGGTTTTTGTTTTTGTTTTTTGTGAAAAGTAATGAATTTGAATCAATATATCTACATTATCTTGGTCAGTCTCATCATGACAAAAATCATGCATGTGGTTTAAGTTAATTGGCTTAGTATGAAATATAGTTCCTAAATTAGCTATACTAATATTTGAGTATGTGTTGACAACACCAGTGATTTTATTTAAGGATATTTTCTTATTATTTATTTTCTTTGTTTTTCATTGATTTATTGATAATGATAATTTTTAAATGTTATTCTAAATAGACACATTTGATTTGAAACTGGGAAATCTGAGAAATTGAGATTATTAAGATAGGATATATAACAAATATTTGGAAATATCATTACCTGTAACTCAGACAGCAGAGATTGCATTAGCTTCTCAAGAAGGAATTAAAAATTCTTGATCGTGCCTAACCAGCTTACCCAAATTCCCAAAATACATGATTTAGTAAACCTCTTCAAATAGTAATAATTTTCTTAAAGGATTCAATTTATTTTAATGCTCAGAATAATAATGCTCTTCCTATCATATTTTAGAAATACCTTGAGTGAAAAAATCAGCTTTGCTGGTTCAATAAGAATTTACCCATGAAAAGTAACATACAAGATCACATGTACTATTGTGGTGAAACAATAAACAACTTTTTAAAATAGAATACAATTTCTTAATATTATGTTTCATCTTTTCAGTCCATCTGACTCTTTGTGGCACAATTTGAGATTTTCTTGGCAAAAATACTGGAGTGATTTGCCATTTCCTTGTCTAGCTTATTTTACAGATGAGGAAACTGAGGCAAACAGGATTAAATGAGTTGCCCAGAGTTACACAGCTGTATTTGGGGTCATATTTGAATTCAGGAATGAGTCTTCCTGACTGCAGACCTGGCACCCTATTCACTATGCCACCTATATGCCTGTCTTAATATCAGAGCTCTGTAAATATCAGGTCTCTTGGAAAACATTTAATCGACCCTGCCTAATTTTATATGTAAGAAAACTGAGGCTCAAAGATGTTAAGGGACTTGCCCAATGTTATGCAAGGAATTAGTAACAACAGTAGATCCTTTGAGCTCAGAACCTGTGAATCCAAAGCCCTGCAACTTTCAAAGAAATAATTGGTGATGTTATTTTCCTTATAATGCTCCTTAAAATGATGAATATCCAATGTATTACTGTTGACTGTTAATTATGATCTTCCTGATGTCACTAGTCCTTTTTGAGAACAAAGGACAAAAAACCACTGTGAGTAGTAGTGGCTCCACTGAGGACCCAATTGGTCATTTCCAGTTGAGCAATGTTTGCTCCTTCCTTTCTTCCTCCTCTTCCTCTCTGCCTTCCTCCTTCATTTCCTCCTTTCTTCATTTTCTCTTTCCTTCTTCCAATCTCCCTCTTTCTCTTCCTCTCTCTTTCCCTCTTTCCCTTCTCTCCCCACTGTCTACATGGGGAAATAGAGTTACATGTGGGTGTCTGCCCAAAGGAATATAAATTTCTTGAAATAAAGCTCTGGAAAATCAGGCATTGAAAAATTCATTGGTATTCAAATCGAACTAGTTGACTATATCTTAGACTCAACTCACTCTGGCTCTCACTAACTGGCCAATAATAATTCCCAACCCAAGCCTCATTCAGTTATTGTTTGGTTTTTGATGGCTTTTAAATCTGCATTTTGGTAGTTTTTAAATAGGAGTTATTTACATTCAGAATGAGTATAAATAGCAATTGTTTCACTTCTCTTTCCCTCAGGGATTTCCCCTCCCAGATTGTTTTTGTTTGTTTGTTTGTTGTTGTTGTTTTTCTTTCTTATACTAGGTAAAAGAAGACATATTTTGCCTCATTTCTTACCTAGCCTTAATCACTGAAGTGTTACCACATACAAACTGAGACCTGATAATGAATTTAAAAGGAATATAAATTTTTTGAAATAGAGCTCTGGAAAACTAGGCAATGAAAAATCCATTGGGATTCAAATGGAACTGCTGGACTATGCCTTAAATCCAAATCACTCTAGTTCTTGGGTAATAATGAGTCTTAACCCAAGTATCTATTGGTCATTGTTGGAATTTTGTTGGCTCAGAGAGAGTGTCAATTGTTTCTGTAATGGCCAGAAACTCTGAGGGTCTTCTCCCAGATTGTTTTGTGTGTGTGTGTGTGTGTGTGTGTGTGTATGTATGTACGTGTTTATGTGTGTTTATGTGTTTGTGCATATGCATGCGAGTGTATGTGTATGTGTGTATGTAGGTAAGTATAAGAGTCCCACTTTTGTCTCATTACTTACATAGCCTTATTCACAGAATGGCTGTTGCCTCATACAAACTGAGATCTAGGAATGACCTTAGCTTAAAAAGGTCAAAGTCTCTCCTCCCGCATTGGGGCCATCTCCAGTCATCCTGATCTATGTCTTACCACTGGACCCAAATGACTCTGAAAGAGAGAATGAGATCAGCAGTGACTGCACAACCCTGTCTCACTTAAAATCCAATTCACGTGCAAGTCATGGCATCACCTTATTGATGTAATTGGTCCTCTTTGAGAATGAAGGAAAAACAATACCTATCTTTGAGTTGAATAAAATCCAATAAAATAAATATTTGAATATAGGAAAAAAGAATTTTTTAAATAATGGATATATTTGGGATAAATATTATTACCATTTGTGAATTGTTCTCTGAGAGATGAATAGATCATGCTAAAAATTTGATCCAAATTGCATTTTTAAGCTATGTTGGGAGGAGGAAGATTGAATTTTTATTCCTTTTATGTTTAATTAGAACTGGGGATGAAACTCTCAAGAATTGATATCAGAAATAGAAAGTAATACAAAAATAGGTAGAAAAATAAAAATTACATTTATCTAACTTTATACCTTAACCAGATCTCTTTTTTCTCTTTTAAATTAATTAACCTTAAAAGCCTACATCCTTCAAGAATTTTTCCTATGACAAATTATCAGAACAAAAGGTTATTGTCTATAATAGAAAATGCAAAATTATTTTGTCTGTTATGTAAAGCTACCCATAGTATATTTCCACTGTGCTATGCCAGAAACCAGACTGAATGACTTACTGCTCCCAGTATTTTGCATTCTATCTTCTGTCGTGCTCTCTCTCCTTCCTAGGTTGTATTTCCTTTTCATTACAGTCTCTCAAAATTTTTAACTTTTTTCAAGGATGCCATGTTCACTTGGAAATTTTCTGCAATATCTGCTTCTATTTCTTCTCCTTACCCTCTCATTTTATCTTATATTTATTTATCTATGTGCTATGGCATTATTCTAATACAAAATGGTCATTTTGGGATGGCTTTATTCAGTTCAGATGAGACTTTTTTATTTGTTTGATTTTGGTAGTATTTGAGCATCTCTGCTGCCCTTTCTTGTGGATGTGTGGTGGGCTGGAGGAACTCCTAGAACCTCCCTTCTCCCTCCTCCACACACACATCCACCCTTCTTCACCTCCCAGCCTGGAGGTCCTATGTCTTTGTCATCTTTGAGAGTGTTTGAGTGTCTTGAAACTTTCTCCCTTTATTAAAATATAATTTTATCTCCTAAAAATATTGTAATGCATGCATATTTTATCAGATATTCCATCTTTTGGGTAAACATTTTAAATAGTTTTCCAATCCCTGTCACTGGAATCTATCACAGTTCTAATTAAATATGATCAGGATAAAATCTCAAGTTTTTTCCCTTATAGTCATGTAATGCAATTAGAACCAAACTTTTAGCATGGTCTCTTCATCTTTCATTGAAGAAATAAAAGTGGTAATAATAATAAACATTCATATTTCCCCCAAATATATTCATTGCCATGCCCTGAAGAAACAGCATAAAGTGCTAATTTAATAATCAAATGTGTCATTTATTCAGATATCACTTCCCATTACAAAGTACTTTAAGATAAATTATACACAAAAGGTAATTTTCTAGAGTGCATCAAAATAGATTACAGAGAATAACAATATCCCACTATCCATCACTACCAGATTTACCTCCACTTCCACATCAACAATCACCAGCAGCAACCCAACTATAATCAGTAACAACAAACCAACCATCCTTACACACAAGGTTCTACCCTCTTTTCCATATAGAGGTTATCTCTGGAAGGGATCTTTGAAATCATCTGTTCCAACTCCCTAATTTAACAGGTGTAATTTTTTTTAATACAGGTTAAGTGACTTTTCCAAAGTTACACAGGCAATTAAGTAGAAGATCTAAAATCTGAACTCAAGTGCTTTAACTTTAAATTCAGCACTCCAATACATCATGATGATCATCTTTTGTGATCATAACCATTTCCATATAAGAGTGCACATAGATAACTAGAGCTCCTGAATTTATATCTGTCTTTTGGCTTTCTCCACCTAGTTGCCATTCTAGCATTCAAATTCATTATTTTCCAAACTAAACTATCTTTCCACCTAAATCTGCTGCTATTTCCCATTAATTTCTTAGTTTTGTAGATGCATCATCATCCTATAAATCATCCAAGTTCAACATTTTGGAGTCTGTCTGTCTCTCTGTCTCTGTCTCTCTCCCTCTTTCTTTCTCATCAAATCTTAACAATTCTAAATTCTAAATAATTATCTTATATTGCCTCTTTAAATTTGGACTGACTAGTACATATCTAAAGTGCCTTTGCTTAAGTAATTGTAGATTCTTATCTGGGCTTTGTGATCAT
This sequence comes from Myrmecobius fasciatus, assembly GCA_023553655.1. Lineage (NCBI taxonomy): Eukaryota > Metazoa > Chordata > Mammalia > Dasyuromorphia > Myrmecobiidae > Myrmecobius > Myrmecobius fasciatus. Next base: position 12,762 of record JAJPUD010011931.1, read on the forward strand.
CTTCTTAATCCTCTGTCTCTGGTCTCTGCTCAAAACAGTTTATCTGTCTTGTAGTGGTCAAAGTACTATTCATAATATGCAGGTCTGATTATATTTTTTCCTCTTCAAGAAACGTCAATAGCTCACTCTTGTCTATAGCATAAAATAAAAGTTTATTAATCTAAAATCTGAGACAATATACAATCTTACACTAAACTCATTTTCCAAGTTTATTTTTTGTTACTTCCTTACTACGTTTTAGCTGAACTGTACTATAAATGTTCTCTCTTCTCATTTAATATTTCGACCTTTCTCCATGAACAAAAGCCATGGCACATGACAATGCATTCTTTTCATCATGCCCTATTGAAACCTTTAAAAAATATCACAGGTAGAACGCCCTAAATTAAATCTTTCCTCATCTCATTAGGTAAAAGCTTTCTACTCTCATCTCATTCTTTCATCCCTTCTTTGCCCCTTTCAATTCAACAAATATTTATAACCATAGACTTTTTTATCACAGTTACACATAATAGTACTCAAAACCCCTTTTCCTTAAAAAGGCATACTACCAATTTTGTCTTTATATCCATGACCCTTAGCACGTGTGTCTTGAAAATGGTATTTATGTACTTAATAAATCTTTGTTTGATTGATTTATATTGAGCTGGAGTAAAAATAGTGGAGTTGAACAATTAAAATGTCTGTAACTGAACAACTGTGATTCTTAAATTTCATACTACTGATACACCCACCCCATTAAATCTATAACATTCTGGGGCTATCAGAGGTCATAGGGGAAAGGGCTTGTACTTTTTATGTGTTGATGGATTTGTTAATTTCATTTTACTCTTGTTTTGAGCTTAATAACAATGAGTATTTCCATGTGGATAATACAGTAGAAAAAATAAATTGCAAATGAAATTGCAAATCTCTACAATGCACACAGCTTTTTGTTGTTTTGTTTTTCTTTTTCTTTTTGATGACAAAATGAATTCAAAGGTGCCCTGTTTGATTCCTTATGGACTTCTTTCTATTATCTTCTCTATATTAAAATTTTTTCAATAATTGTCTTTCCTTCCTTTCTTCCTTTTTTCTTTCCTTCATTCCTTCAGGCTTTTTCTTTGTTTCTTCTATCTCTTCTTTTTTTTCTTATTTTTTCATCTTACTTTTTTTTCTTTTTCCATTCTCTCTCTCTTCTTCTGTTCTCCTTAGTCTCATTAATATAATAGCCCAGGTAAAAAAAGTCAGATTTAAACAAAACAATGTTCCAGTTTGATCATATTTAAAGTTTGCCTTATTGTATATCTTGAGTTCATCAACTCTCTGTGAGTAGGAGGATAGAATATTTCATGATCAATTCATAGGGATAGTGGTAATTGAATTTATAAGAAAACTTTTTTCTAAGTTTTTTTCTTTTTTTTTACTATGTCACTATTTTATTCAATGTTCTTTTGTTCTCACATGCATGACAATTTTTACATAAGGTATAATCTATATCATAATTAACTAGTGTTTTCTTTAAACATAAAATAAATTTAACATGCTACTTTCAATGCTTTCCTACTTACTAATGATTGTCTTTGACCATTCTTTCTCTTTTCAACTGTGTATTTAAATAAACACACTCCATTGACCTTCTTTTGTTTATATTTTTTCTTTCTTGGTGTGTATGTGTGTGTGTGTATGTGTCTTGTAAAATTCCATCATTAGACTTCTTCATTCTCATCCCACTTGGGAAAAAAAAGAAGATGAAAGCCCCTATAATAAGCATACCTACTCAAAAAAAGCTAATTTCCACACTGATCTTTTTTGAACATATCTCATTCTGCTTCTTAGATTCATCACCAGTGGTGTGGCACACTTGATTATTAGTCCCTGAATTATTGCATGAATGAAAATTTTTCACAATTTTTTATTATTTTATAACTTGTTCTATTAATTCTGATAATTTCTGTCTACATTAGTTCATATTAATCTTCCTGTGTTTCTCTAAACCATCCTTCATCATTTCTTATGTTATAATAATATCCCATTACATCCCCATACCATAATTCTTTAGGTATCCTCCAAATGATGGATAATTCCTTAATTTCTGGTTCTTTTCTATGATAGAAATAATTCTTGCTATCTTTGAAATAAAAGACTTGTGTAAGAATATTATAGAGTACTGGTTTTAAGATCTGAGTTCATATTCAACTTCAGACATATGTATTAGTTAAGTCTGGACAAGCCATTTAATCTCTACAAGCCTCGGCTTTTTCATAAGAATAGCTATCTTTTTTGAAATAGATAATATATGCCAGGCATCAAGCTAATCATTTTGTAATATTTACCTTATTTTATCCTCATTAAAACCCTGAGAGTTAGGTTATCCTGATTATATCATGAGTGAGTCAACTGAGACAAATATTTAGTGACTTGCTCAAAAATCATCCAGCTAGTAAATGACTAAATTTGAACTCAGTACTTTCTGATCCCTGGTTCAGCATTCTATCCACTGTGCAATCTAGCTGTTATATAAAATGGGAATAAAAAGTAAAAACATAACTTCCTTCACAGTGATGTTGTGAGGATGCAATAAATTAATATTTATAAATCCCACTTAATACCTTAGGGAGCTAGTCCTCCTCCTCCTCCTTATCATAATACTCTTCATCAACATCATTTTTAATGACATCATCTTAACCAAACTATGCATGTCTTATTAGACACTTTCTAAATCATAAACAATCTTTATTTACTACTCCTAGAGCAGCTTAATTGTTAAGTACTGTTAGTTGTGAGGAAAAAATCATATTTTAGATCTTAAAATAAGATCAATCTCATATGCATGCCAATAATCTAACAGTAAAAATTCAGTTCTATAATTATGGTGAAGATTTTAATATTGCCTTAAAAGTATGTCCAAGATTGGCAATTTAAGTGTTAACCAAGAAACATAGAGAAAAATTCTAAACAACTGAAACTTCCATAACGAGCTAATCCCATAAAAACCTAGCATACAAGTCAGAGTAGTAATAAGAAGGACAGTGTAATGTTTAAATAAAAATGTAGAAAGTTCATGTTATTTATTTTTAAAATAAAAATGCAAACAGCATGAAAAAAATTCAAAAGATACTTTTAAAAAATGATAATGGGCTGGCCTGTCAGCCATTACACCAGCTGACATCCTCTAGTACACACAAAGAAGAGTATGTGCCATGAGAAATTAGATGTGTGCAGTATTCTAATGCTAAATTATTTGCAAGTCATGGACCTAGGCACCGTTACTATTGTCAAACACTGAAAGACACTTTAAAGAGAGTTTGCATTGAATTCTGAATTTCATTTCCATAGAGGTTCCTCTAGACACTACAACTCTTACATTCCAGAATTTTCTAATTGTCTGAAAGTTAATCTTTTATTCTTAGAGGCAACAATATAGAAAGCACTGTTATTCTTAAGAATCATATGATTGTGTTTATAAAACTTCTCAATATCCCATTTATGATTTAGACTCAGGGCACCTTTCTGCTTACTTATGTTGAAAATCTTTGGCAACCAATCTTCCTTCAAATATATTTCCTCATAATGTCATCAGTATATCATAGCAGAATGTAGTATGGCTAACATTGTTATTCTCTTCTACTTTCATGCAAAGAAGTGGAAGTAATCTCAGATTCTTCCTTTACTGCCACTTTTATTATCAAAAGAGGCTGTTTCCATTCATTTTAAAGGTAGTGCCTTTCATACAGAAATATGATAGTATTGACCCATCATCAATAGAACATACATTTTTAGAATATTATTGTTTTGTTTTGTTATGTTTTGTTTATTTTTTGTAGCAATACCCATATTTCTTTATTTCATGTAGATCAATATTTTCATTAATCATATATTCACTAAACACCAACCTTGGTGCTTAAATAAAAACTACTTGGAGTTAGAAAGATGTATGTTCAAATCCTGCCTCAGATAATTCTGTATGATCCTGGGTACATCATATTCTCTCATCTGTAAAATGAGTATTATAATAATAGCACCTAAATCCTAGGACTATTGTGAGGATCAAATGACATAATATATTAAAGCATCCCACAAACATTAAAACAGTATATAATTCTAGCAAGGGAATAATAATAATAATATTCTCTGCTGCTGCTTCTGCTGCTGCTACAAATGCTAATACTACTACTAATACTGCCAATTATAATAGAATTCCTAGTATCATCTACCACTAGTTTAAGTAATAATGGCCATATCCTGAACCGTGTGCTGGTTGTAGTTATTTCTTTATCTTTAATCAGCCTTGAATTTTATCTCCTTTATTGACGTATTTTCTTAAAAAAAAATAGAAAGGAGAGCAAAGTCAATTTATGCACTTTATATCTATTTATTATTAAATGGCAAAGTTTTTGTTTTTAATTTTTGCTCTCTTAAATATGAATTCTTAACATTTAGAATTAACATTATTCTACAATTAATAGCTATTTCTAAGTTCCTTATTTTCCATGAAAGCAAATTCTATTTAATTTTACATATATTTGTTAAATTCCTTCTAGGAGCAAGATATTTTTCTAGGCTCTGTGAAGAGAAAGGTGAAAAATGACAGCTCCTTCCCTCAGCAGCTTAAAATCTATTGGGGTTATAGCCTCTCCAATACCAGAGTACACAGGATAGCACACAGATAAGTATGATACCAAATCAAATGCAATTAGGTCAGAAGTGTGCTGGATTCAATTCAAATTGATTCTAAAGAGTCTATTAACATTTGTATTCCTTGGAAATCTTCAAGTATTACAAATGAGTCTCTGATTTATAGTTTTGTTCATAGTCTGGACTTAATAAAGTGATAGAGAGAAGTGCAGATTAAACATAAAAATGTGTTGTGAGTACATTTTTTTCCTCCAGAGTACTAGTTGTTAAATATTTTCTGTTATACCACTGAAGACGTGCAATGAAGAGATCTAGGCAAAGGAAAAAATGAAGTAGAAATGACATGCAGCTATGGATAACAGTAATAGATTTATGGAGAAGATAATTATTGAACTAAACCTTAAAGGGAGGAGAAGTTTTTAATAAAGAGGCATAAGAAGGCCATGAATTCCAAAAATGCAAGAAGTGTTTTGCAGGAAAGTCCAAGGTAATCATAAAGGGTTTAAAATTAAGCACTTATTTTGGATATGATTTAGAATACATCAGGGCAAGTTAATGTAGAATGGACCTGGAAAGATACATTGTTGAAGTTTCTTAAATGGTTGTTAAGAAGTTTATCTTTTTTGATATAGATAGGACCAACAATGTTTGAATAGATAAATGATGTAACTCATCCTGAAAATCAGGGATAAATTTTAAAAAAATAAATAAAGGATGGATAAAAAAAGGGAAAGAATGAAGTGAAGGAAACTTAAGAAATCTCTTAATTCAGATGAGAACTGTGTCTGGGTGTGTGTGTGTGTGTGTGTGTGTGTGTGTGTGTGTGTGAGAGAGAGAGAGAGAGAGAGAGAGAGAGAGAGTCCCAAATTCTATCCCTCCCTTGAAATACCCTCCAATTGAGAAGGCAAGCAATTTGATCTGTTATACATGTGCAATCACATGAGACATATTTCAATATTTCATTGTGAACAAAAACACAGACAAAAAACAAAACAAGACAAAATAAAGTAAAGAAAAAATTATGATACTATGAAACATTTAGACACCATTAATTCCTTTTCTGGAGATGCATAGCATTTTTCATCATAAATCCTTCAGAATTATCTTGAATCACTGTATTGCTAAGAGTAGCTCAGTCATTTGCTGATGATCATCATGCACTATAACTGTTACTACATACAGTGTTCTCCTATTTCTACTCATTTTAGTCTTTCCAGGTTTTACTGAGAGCATCTTTCTCTCACTACTACAACACTATTCCATCACAATCATATGCAACTTCTTCAGCTAGTCCCCGATTAACAGATATTTCTTCAATTTCCAAGTCTTTGCTACCATTAAAAAGTTGCTGTAAATATTTTTGTGCATATAGGATCTTTTCCTTTTCCTTTTTTAAAGATCCCTTTAGAATATAAACCCAATAGTGGTATTGCTTGGTCTAAAAATATGCATGATTTTATTTTGGGCATAATTCCAAAATGTTATTCTGAATGGTTTAATCAATATATATCTTCACCAACAAGCATTCATGTCTCACTTTTCTCACATGCCCTCCAACATTTTTCATTTTCCTTTGTTATCATATTAACCAGTCTAGCAGGTAAGGGTGGTAGCTCAGAGCTGTTCTAATTTTTATTTTTATATTCAATAGTGCTAAACATTTTTTCAAATATCTTTAGGTACTTTTGATTACTTCATCTGAAAACTACCTGTTCATATTCTTTGACTACTTATCAATTGAGGAATGGCTCTTATCTCTATAAATTTAACTCAGTTCTCTATATACTTGAAAAATGATGTCTTCATCAGAGAAACTAGCTGAAAAATTTTTTCACACTTATTTTCCCCCATTTTTCCTTTTCTTTCTCTTTCTCTCCTTTCCTTCCTTCCATTCTCTCTCCTTTCCTTCCCCCCTCACTCTCCTCTCTCTCTCTCTCTGTCTCTCTTTATCTCTCTGTCTTTCTCTTTCTGTCTGTCTCTGTCTCTGTCTCTTTCTCTGTCTCTGTCTGTTTGTCTCTCTCTCCTTGTCTATTCTCAGAAATGTCTTGCTTTTGATTTTTAAGTCTCCAATTCTCTTCTCTCATTTATCAACTACCCTCTGAACTTTTTGTACCCCCTTCGCTTCCTGCTTCCCTGCATGGTAAGATTGATTTCTATATACATTTGATTATATTTGATTCACTCTTTTAGTCAATTAAAATGAGAGTGGGGTTTATGTACTCTACAGCACTTTGCCCCTGTCCCAATATCCTAATCTTCCCCTCCATTGTAAAAAGCTCTTTTGCATTTCTTTCATGGCAGATAATTCTACCTTTCCCTTTTCTCTTCCCCCAGTGCATTCTTCTTACTTACATCTAAATTTAATTTAATTTTTAGAGATAATCCTATCTTATTCAATTCACATTTGTGCTCTTTATCTATGTATATTCCTTCTAACTAGCCTAATAATGAGAAATTTTTTAAGAGGTATAAGTGTCATATTGCCATATAGGATTGTAAGCAATTTAAAATTATAGAATCCCTTTTTTTATTAAAAGCTTTTTATTTACAAAATATATGATTTTTCTACATTGACCTTTGCAAAAACTTTTTTTCCCAAGCTTTTCCCCTCCTTCCCCCCGCCACCCCTAGCTGACAGGTAATCTAATACATTCTAAATAGGATAAATTATATGACAAATCCAATACATGTATACATATCTATATAGTTATCTTACTGCACAAGAAACATCAGATCTAGAAAGAGAAGAAGAAAAAAAACAACCTAAGAAGGAAAACAAAATGCATGGAAATATTCACAGAAAGCATTAAAATGCTGTGTTGTGGTCAGTACCAAGTTCCCACAGGCCCCTCTCTGGACGTATATGACTATCTTCATCACTGAACAATAGGAACTGGTTTGAATCACATCATTGTTGAAGAGAACCATGTCCATCAGAATTGTTCATCATATAGTCTTCTTGCTGTGTATAATGTTCTCCTGGTTCTGCTGATTTCACTCAGCGTCAGTTCATGCAAGTCTCTCCAGGCCTCTCTAAAATCATCCTGCTGGTTGTTTCTTACAGAACAATAATGTTCCATAACATTCATATACCATAATTTATTCAGCTATTCTCCAATTGATGGGCATCCTTTCAATTTCCAGTTTCTTGCCACTACAAAAAGGGCTGCCACAAACATTTTTGCACATGTGGGTCCCTTTCCCTCCTTTAAAATCTCTTTGGGATTTAGGCCCAGTAGAAACACTGCTGGGTCAAAGGGTATGCACAGTTTATTTTTTTTTAAATTGATCACCAAGGTTAATAAATTAATCAATCAATTAATTAATTTATTTACTTATTTATTTATTTTTATAAAGCTTTTTATTTGCAAAACATGAGTAACCTTTCAAAATTGACCTTTGCAAAAAAACTTTTTTTTTTCCCAAGCTTTTCCTTTCCTTCCCCCCACCCCCCACCCCTAGATGACAGGTAATCTAATACATGCTAGATAGGATAAATTATATGACAAATACAATACATGTATACATATCTATACAGTTATCTTACTGCACAAGAAACATCAGATCTAGAAAGAGAAGAAGAAAAAACAACCTAAGAAGGAAAACAAAATGCATGGAAATATTCACAGAAAGCGTTAAAATGCTGTGTTGTGGTTCACTCTCAGTTCCCACAGGCCTCTCTCTGGATGTATATGACTATCTTCATCGCAGCACAACTGGTTTGAATCACATCATTGTTGAAGAGAACCATGTCCATCAAAATTGATCATCGTATAGTCTTGTTGCTGTGTATAATGTTCTCCTGGTTCTGCTGATTTCACTCAGCATCAGTTCATGCAAGTCTCTCCAATCCTCTCTGAAATCCTCCTGTTGGTCATTTCTTACAGAACAATAATATTCCATAACATTCATATACCATAATTTATTCAGCCATTCTCCAATTGATGGGCATC
>JAJPUD010011931.1:31331-49440 GCA_023553655.1 Myrmecobius fasciatus
CCCCTGATCTTATTGGGAATGGTTCCAGTTTATCACCATTACATATGGTATGCACAGTTTGATAACTTTTTGAGCATACTTCCAAATTGCTCTCCAGAATGGTTGGATCCATTCACAGTTCTGCCAACAACGTATCAGTGTCCCAGTTTTCCCACATCCCCTCCAACAGTTATCATTATCATTTCCTGTCATTTTAGCCAATCTGACAGGTGTGTAGTGGTATCTCAGAGTTGTCTTAATTTGCATTTCTCTGATCAATAGTGATTTGGAGCACCTTTTCATGTGACCAGAAATAGTTTCAATTTCTTCATCTGAAAATTGTCTGTTCATATCTTTTGACCATTTATCAATTAGAGAATGGCTTGAATTCTTATGTATTTGAGTCAATTCTCTCTATATTTTAGAAATAAGGCCTTTATCAGAACCTTTGGATGTAAAAATATTTTCCCAGTTTACTACTACCTTTCTAATCTTGTATGCATTCATTTTGTTTGTACAAAAACTTTTTTAACTTCATATAGTCGAACTTATCTATTTTGTGATTAATGATGACCTCTAGTTCTTCTTTGGTCACAAATTCCTTCCCCCTCCACAGGTCTGAGAGGTAAACCATCCTACATTGTTCTACTTTGTTTATAATATCATTCTTTATGCCTAGATCATCAATCCATTTTGACTTTATCTTGGTATATGGTGTTAGGTGTGGGTCAATGCCTAATTTCTTCCATACTAGTTTCCAATTATCCCAGCAGTTTTTGTCAAATAGTGAGTTTTTATCCCAAAAACTGAGGTCTTTGGGTTTATCAAACACTAGATTATTATTGTCATTGAGTATTTTGTCCTGTGAACTTAACCTATTCCACTGATCCACTACTCTATTTCTTATCCAGTACCAAAAGGTTTTGTTGAGCACTACTTTATAATATAGTTTTAGATCTGGTGCAGCTAGGCCACCCTCATTTGCATTTTTTTCATTAATTCCCTTGAAATTCTTGACCTTTTGTTTTTCCAGATGAATTTTGTTATTTTTTCTAGTTCAGTTAAATAATCTCTTGGGAGTTTGATTGGTATAGCACTAAATAAATAGATTAGTTTAGGTAGTATTGCCATTTTTATTATATTTGCTCGACCTATCCAAGAGAACTTGATGTTTTTCCAATTGTTTAGATCTGACTTTATTTGTGTGGAGAGTGTTTTGTAGTTTTGCTCATATAGATCCTGACTTTCCCTTGGCAGATATATTCCCAAATATTTTATACTGATAGTTATTTTGAATGGAATTTCTCTTTGTATCTCTTGCTATTGCATTTTGTTGGTGATGTATAAAAATGCTGATGATTTATGTGGATTTATTCTGTATCCTGCAACTTTGCTAAAGTTGTCGATTAATTCTTATAGTTTTTTTTTAGTTGATTCTCTAGGGTTCTCTAAGTAGATCATCATATCATCTGCAAAGAGTGATAATTTGGTTTCCTCATGACCTACTCTAATTCCTTTAATCTCTTTTTCTTGTCTTATTGCCAAGGCTAGCATTTCTAATACAATATTTAATAGTATTGGTGATAGTGGGCAACCTTGTTTCACCCCTGATCTTATTGGGAATGGTTCCAGTTTATCACCATTACATATGATGCTAGCTGATGGTTTTAAATAGATGCTACCGACTATTTTAAGGAAAAGTCCATTATTTCCTATACTCTCTAATGTTTTTAATAGGAATGGATGTTGGATTTTATCAAAGGCTTTTTCTGCATCTATTGAGATTATCATATGTTTTTTGTTAATTTGGTTATTAATATAGTCAATTATGTTAATAGTTTTCCTAATATTGAACCATCCCTGAATTCCTGGTATAAATCCTACTTGGTCATGGTGTATTATTCTGGGAATGATTTTCTGTAATCTCTTTGCTAATATTTTATTTAAGACTTTTGCATCAATATTCATTAGGGAGATTGGTCTATAATTTTCTTTCTCTGTTTTTGTTTTACCTGGTTTAGGTATCAGTACCATTTCCGTATCATAAAAGAAGTTTGGTAGGAGTCCTTCATTCCCTATATTTTCGAATAGTTTATATAATATTGGAGCTAATTGTTCTTTAAATGTTTGGTAGAATTCACATGTAAATCCATCTGGTTCTGGGAATTTTTTCTTAGGGAGTTGATTAATGACTTGTTCTATTTCTTTTTCTAAAATGGGACTATTTAAGTAATTTATTTCCTCTTCTGTTAATCTATATTTTTGTAGATATTCCTCCATTTCACTTAGGTTATCAAATTTATTGGCATAACGTTGGGCAAAGTAACTCCTGATTATTGTTCTAATTTCCTCTTCATTGGTGGAAAGTTCTCCCTTTTCATTTTTGAGACTAACAATTTGATTTTCCTCTTTCCTTTTTCTAATTAAATTAACTAGAGGTTTAACTATTTTGTTGTTTTTTTTATAAAACCAACTTTTAGTTTTATTTATTAATTCAATAGTTTTTTTTGCTTTCAATTTCATTAATCTCTCCTTTTATTTTTTAGGAGTTTAAATTTGGTATTTGATTGGGGGTTTTTAATTTGTTCTTTCTCTAGCTTTTTTAGTTGCAAGCCCAATTCATTGATTTTCTCTTTCTCTATTTTATTCAAATAAGCATCTAGAGATATAAAATTTTCCCCTTATTACCGCTTTGGCTGTATCCCACAAATTTTGGTATGTTGTCTCATTATTGTCATTCCCTTGGATGAAATTAGTAATTGTGTCTGTAATTTGCTGTTTCACCCATTCATTCTTTTGGATAAAATTATTTAGTTTCCAATTGGTTTTTGTTCTATTTTCTCCTGGGCTTATATTGCATGTGATTTTTATTCCATCATGATCTGAAAAAAAATACATTTATTATTTTTGCCTTTATGCATTTGATTTTGAGGTTTCTGTGTCCTAACACATGGTCAATTTTTGTATAAGTTCCATGGACTGTTGAGAAAAAAGTAAACTCCCTACTGTCTCCATTCAACTTTCTCCATAGATCTATCATACCTAACTTTTCTCACAATTGGTTTATCTCCCTAGTTTCATTCTAGTTTATTTCGTGGTTTGATTTATCTAATTCTGAGAGAGCAAGGTTGAGATCCCCCACTAGTATAGTTTGGCTAACTATTTCTTCTTGCATCTCTCTTAATTTCTCCCCTAGGAATTTGGATGCTATTGCACTTGGTGCATATATATTTAGTATTGATAATGCTACATTATCTATGGTACCCTTTAATAAAATATAGTTTCCTTCCTTATCTCTTTTGATTAGATCTATCTTGGCTTTTATTTGATCTGAGATAAGGATTGCTATCCCTGCTTTTTTTTTGTTCACCTGAAGCATAATATTTTCTGCTCCAGCCGTTTACCTTCATCCTATATGTGTTACTATATTTTAGATGTGTTTCTTGTAGACAACATATTGTGGGATTCTGGTTTTTAATCCAGTCTGATATCCGCTTCTGCTTTATGTGAGAGTTCATTCCATTCACATTCACAGTTAAAATAACTAATTCTGTATTTCCTGCCATCTTATTTACCCTAGCTTATGCTTTTCTCTTTCTTATCCCCTTTTACTCCTCCCTACTATTTTGCTTTTGATAACCACTTCCCTCAAACAACCCTTCTCCTTTAGAGCCCCACCCACCCCTTTTTCCTCCTTTTCCCTCCTGTTTCCTTATAAGTATGTCTGTTATTCCCTCTGAGCCAAATCTGATGAGATGGAGATTAACCAAATTCTCATTCCCCTCCCTTTTTTCCCCTCAATCATTATAGGTTTTCTTTGCCTCTACATGTGATGTAATTTCCCTTATTTTACCTTCTTTTCCTCTTCTTCCAGTTTTATTCCTTTTCTAGCTCTAATTTCTTTTTCAATTTATCATATCATAATAATCATAAAATCACAATAATCATAAAATCACAGTAATCATATCATAATCATAATGTAATAATAGATTCATAAAATCAACCCTCCTTCTATAAGTATCTATAACATAAATACAGTTCTCAAGAGTTTTTTTTCTTGTTACCTTTTTTGTTTCTCTTGTGTTCTGTGTTTGTAGATCAAATTTTTTGTTCAGTTCTGATCTTTTCAGTAGAAATAGGTGAAATTCTCCTATATCATTGAATGACCATCTATTTCCCTGGAAAATAATGCTCATTCTAGCTGGGTAATTTATTCTTGGCTGTAATCCAGGTTACTTTGCCCTTCAGAATATCTGATTCCAGGCCCTTTGATCCTTCAAAGTAGAAGCTGCTAGGTCCTGTGTGATCCTAATTGTGGCTCCCCAATATTTAAATTGTTTCTTTCTGGCTTCTCGTAATATCTTTTCCTTTATATGATAGTTCTGGAATTTAGCCACGATATTTCTGGGGGACTTAATTTTTGGGTTTCTTTCAGGAGGTGACCAGTGGATTGTTTCAATAAGTATTTTGCCTTCTGGGTCTAAAATATTAGGGCAGTTTTCTTTTATGATTTCCTGGAAGATAGTGTCTAGGTTCTTTTTTTCATCATGGCTTTCAGGAAGCCCAATCATCCTTAGATTGTCTCTCCTAGATCTATTTTCCAGGTCAGTTGTTTTTCCTAGGATATATTTCATGTTTTTCTCTATCTTTCCATTTTTTTTTGTTTTTGTTTGATTGATTCTTGAAATCTTGATGAGTCATTCATTTCCAAATGTTCGATTCTAATTTTTAATGTCTTATTTTCTTCAGTTACTGTTTTTAGTTCCTTTTGCAATTGACCAATTACATTTTTTGTTCATTGCATTCTTTTTCTATTTTTCTATTTTATTTTGCAGTGATCTCATTTCGTTTCCCCATGTTTCTTCTAACTCTCTTTTAAGATCTTTATGTAATCTTCAAAGAAAGCCTTGTGACATGGAGTCCAGTTTGTGTCTCTCTTTGGGGCTTTTTCTGGAGTTGCTTTACCTTTAGGGGCCTCAGGATTTGAGGTCTGTTCTTCCCTCTCTCCATAAAAGTTGTCTATGGTGAGAGCTCTTTTTGGTTTTTTTATTCATTTTTTTTAAAGGTATGAGGTCTGTTTAAGGCAAAGGTCCGACAGCTGCTTTAATTTTCCCTGGGGCATTTCTGCTGATTGAGTTATTTCAGGAACTGGGCAGTTCTGCTGATTGAATTATGTCAGGTGCTGGGCAGTTCTGCTTTAGTTTGCCCTAGGGTAGTTCTGCTGATTGAATTATTTCAGGTACTGGGCAGTTCTGCTGATTGAATTATTTCAGGTGCTGATCAGTCCTACTGATTGATTGCCCTAGGGTGCTGTCTAATGGCAGCTAAGTCCAATGCTCATCAGGGGTTCAGTGGTTCACAATCTACACCCCACAAAGGCAGAGCCTCCAAACCACCTGCCCACAATCAGGACAGATTGGCCCAAAAGACCCCCAGAAGACTCCCAGGTGTGTGAAAAGCACAATGCTCCCACTTCTGTTTTGACTCCTGTTCTGACTCCTGCTCCAGCTCCCTGCTCCAGCTCCCTGCCCTGGTCTCCCTGTGCTGCAGTCTGGGTTCAGCAGACCAACCCCCTGCCCAATTAATACAGACCTGTTTTGAAGTTCTTCCAGAGTATCTTCTTCTAGAATCGTGTTGTCCTCCAGATACTGTGGATTTTTTTGCTTCAAAATTAGTCTAGAGGCTTCATATGTTGTTGGTCTGAGGGAAGGTTAGAGGAGGTTACAGAGACTCCTGTCTGATCTCCACCATCTTGGCTCTACCCCCGGAAATTCCATTATAGAATCCCTTATGATTTTCCTTCCTGTTTATCTTTTCAAAATATATGCATAAAGTTTTCAAAATTCACTCTTGTAAAACCATTGTGTTCCAAATATTTCACCCTCCCCTACTCCACTCCCTCCCTTTGACAGCAAGTAAACCATTATGTCTTAAACATGTGCAGTTCTTCCACAATTTCCACGATTGTCATGCTGCACAAGAAAAATCAGATCAAAAAGAAAAAAAAAAGGAGAAAAAATCAAGCAAACAAAAAATGAAAATCCTATGTTGTGATACACATTGAGTTCCTTTTAACCTCTGATTCTAGGATATCAGAGTAGTTTTACTTGATAATTTCTTGAAAGATGATGTTGCTCCTTTTTTGAGCATAGCTTTCTGATAGTCCAATGCTTTTATAATTATCTATCCTGGATCCATTTTTCAAGTCAGTATTTTTTTCAATGAGATATTTCACATTTTCTTTTATCTTTCATTCTGTTTATTTCATTTGATTATTTCTTGATGCCTTATAGTCATTAGCTTTGATTTTGCCAATTATATTTGAAGACTTACTTTCTTCAGTGATTCCTCCTTTTCTATTTGGCCAATTCTCATTTAAAAAAGGGTGTGTGTGTGTGTGTGTGTGTGTGTGTGTGTGTGTATGTGTGTGTCTGTGAATTTTTGTATCTCCCTGGCTAATCCTTTTTTGTTGTTGTTTTGGTTTGGTTTGGTTTTATTTTTGTTTTTATTTGTTTATTTATTTATTTGCTGAGGCAATTGGGGTTAAGTGACTTCTCTAGGGTTACTCAGCTAGAAAAGTGTTAAGTGTCTGAGACCAAATTTGAACTCAGGTCCTTCTGACTTCAGGGCTGGTGTTCTATCCACTGTGCTACCTAGCTGTCCCTGTACATATCAATGTTTCTGATAACCCCACACTTCTCAGACAATAGGAGGAAAATGAGCTTCACTTCTTTTTTTTAATACAAATTATTATGACATCAAATAATATGAATTCCTTTTAGTGATGTCACTTCTGTTGTTCTATGAACAATTAGCTGTGTGTAGTTATTGGATGTGTTTTATGGTTCTACTTTTTACATGCTTTTCTTTCTGTCATCTAATGTCCAATATATTCCTAGTGTCATCCAAGTGAGTTCACTCAGACTTAATTTTGATTTAATTTACATGCTTCTCTGGCGGATCATTTTCTCTTTTAAGCTCTTGCCCCAAGACTTGGTTTTAGTCTCAGTTATTATTATTCTAATAACAAAATTTCTTCCTTGAGATGGGTGCCTGAATATCAAATTCAACACGGTTCATGTTCCTGGCAACTCTGGGACTGGGCTGTCTCATGAGACAATTCTCCAAATGACTGCCAATTAATAATCATAACAGTTATAGAGTACTTTAAGATTTGGAAAACACTTCATAAAATTTATCTCATTTGATTTTCACAATGATATTTGGTTATAAATGCTATCATTGTTCCTGTTTAATATAGGAGTAAATTGAGGCAAAGGGCAGCTAAGTGACGCAGTGGATAGAATGCCAGGCCTGGAGTCAGAAAGAATCACCTTCCTGAGTTTAAATCTGGCCTCACACACTTACTAGCTTACTGGCTCTGGGCAAGTCACTTAATTCTATATGCTTCCCTTTCCTCATCTTTAAAATGAGCTGGAATAGGAAATGGCAAAACCTCCAATATCTTTGCCAAGAAATCTCCAAATGGGGTCACAAAGAATCAGACATGAATCTAAAAGGACAGAACAAAACTGAAGCAAATATAGGGGCTGTGAGTTGCCCTGGGTGACAGAACTAGAAAGTGTCTGGTCTTCTTGAGTCTATGTGCAGTTCTCTATGCCCTGCATTAACTACCTGCCTAGAAATGGCCTTTTTTTTCTAGGTAGAAACCCTCTATTCTATGATTATATTATCTAGAAAATTAAAAATCCATCATCCTCTTAAGTGACAATTTGGGATTTGAGATCAGTATTCTAGGACTACATGTGAAAACAGAATACAATCACCATTTCTATTTATTAGAGACTGAGGAAGGGATAAATCCAACCCAACTGTTTTGTACACATTGATTTTGAAATTCGAGATATAAAAGCAAGGGCCTTTTTAAAAGAATATGGGTAAATCGAAGATTTTTAAAAATTATAATTACTAATAATGAACATTTACTTAGGGCTAACTTTGTAGTGCCAGGCAGTGTGCTAAGTGCTTTAAAATTATCTTATTTCATCCTCACTATACTGGAAATAAGTGCTATTATTATCCCTATTTTACAGATTAGGAAACTGAGGCAAGTAAAGATTAAGTGGCTTTATAATTTTGCCTCTCAAGTCACTGTGTACAAATCGAAGAAGTTCCTTGTGTTTTCTCAGCAAGAGCTAGGGTCATTATAAATCTCCATTGGACCTGACCTACTCACTTACTCTGGAATTTCATAAGTTTATTCTGAGATTCATCAACTTGACCAGGAGCCCTCTTTGGATCTGTTTAACCAATATCCCCATGCTATCCCAACTCAGTTTCAGTTTACATGCATAGTCTTTGTTTATATATATATATATTTCTTTGTATACACAGAAAACCATGCAATGACTTTCTGCTTTGCCTCACTTTGCATTTAATCTCTTATTGCTTCAATGAAACATAATAACACTTATTTTTATTCACTTTATCTTTATACTTTATATAATATTATTATATTTTGTAATGTAACTGATAAAATTTTTTAATCTGTCTCATTTATACCACACATTGTCAAGTCCTAGGCTTCTAATCATCATGCAATCTGGTACTTTATAACATGATGTGCATACATATATCAAGATATAAACATAACAAAGGACATGGGGATCTTGAAGTAGTTGGGAAAAATTGGACCGTATCTTCCATTGCCTGTATGGTTCACTACAAGAATCCTGTGACTATTTATTGGGTCTCTAATTAGATTGTGGCAACACTGTGTTTTATTGCCCCAAACTTTCATTTCTATTCTATCTCAAAAGTAAATTCTCAGTCTTTTCCATAGAAAAATGTGATGTGCTTTCAGTAGAGTAAATCCACTTCCCCATTCTATTTGACTGTTGATTAATTCCCATTACTGGGGCTACAGAGATATGATTAACTTATTGCTGTCTTATAGTTCAGAAAGTCTGCTATAGATAACAATGTGAGCCTCTGTTGATACTTTATTCAATAGGGTCTGTTTATGACTTCAGCAGAGACTGTGTTTTCATTAAAAAAATGGCTGAAATCTAATTTATTTGGAGGAATTAGGATACACTCTACCTTGGAACTGTCAGGCCACACATAGAATAAAATGGAGCTTGACAGCAGGTTTCTAGGGTGCTGAGATGAGGTGTAAAAAGCAGTTATGAGGAGTCAACTGGGCTGGCATTCATTTTCAAAGAATGTTTCAGAAGTTTATCAATTTGTTTCTTGTTAGGTAGTACATAGATGTCAGCTTGCTCCTTTGAGGAGTCTTCAGGGCTAGAACGCTGCATTATTATGAATAATATGAATATGAGAGAAAATAAAACTCATCTGCAAAAAGAGGCTTTAGAAACATTCACTCAGAGTTCTGGTTTGTTAAAAAGAACTCAATTACTTGAAAGGCTTATCATAATTGGAGCTACTGGAACATTATGAGAGTGATGAAACTATAGAGTAGTTTTCTGGCATTGGTGAGCACTATATGCCAATGAATTTCTTTGTGTTTGCAGGGATAAAGCTGCATCATCTCCTGGGGTACCTGTCAGAGAAAGGCAACCTCTTGAAGTCCTAGCAAAATGAAAAGTTTTCCAAATGCATCCCAACGAAGATAAAAAGAGAAGAAAAGGGTGAAAGACCTGGTAAGCAGTAGGAGAAAAATAAAGAAGGAAGACTAAAATTGGGAGGGTGTTTAAGGATCTCCAGAAAGAGTGGTTTCTTTTACAAAAGAAGTTTTCAGAATTAGACAAAAGCAAGCCAGAACCTTCAGGTATTACCAAATATTTTAGTATTTTGAAATGTACTATTTTTTCCTAAGCATAAATAAGGATGAGTTTCTGATGGAAAAGATAGAATGAAGAGGACAGAAAAGGAAAAAAAAAAACAGGTGCAAGGTGAGCAGAAAACAAATAAGGGCTATAAAGGATTGGGAAAACAAGGATTAGAAGATACAAAGGGATGAGAAAAAAGTAACTGAATTGACTAAAATGAGAACTGGCATAAAAGAATGCACTGAAAATGTGAGAATGTATGAAAAATAAAAGGAAATACATAAGAATTAACTTACTTAAAAACATCTTGCACCTTTTCCTAGAAGTCTTCCTTGCTGCCTTTGGTTAATGATGAATGACTTGCTTTATAACAGTTAGTATATGACTTTGTTTCACAACTCTCAAATGCAATTATTAAGTAATATGGATTACAGTGTTAATTTTTGTTTGTTTAGTTTTATTCCCAAATACTTTCTTTTTATGTTTTGTCAAATCTGTGAAGACAAGCATGATGCCTTTTTTTTTTTTTTTTTTTGGAGGGGGAGGTTTTCTGTACAGAATGTTTATATTCAGTTTTTCTTAGATACAATAAAGACAATAAAGTACATTACAAATATAAAAAATTGAACTTAAAAGAAAAATGAATGGCATTGCAATGATTTTATTTTGCATACATGTTATACCATTTCCTATGATTTTAGAATCAGTTAGTGTCCTTTTTTCCTTTCCTAATGTGGCCTCATAAAATTTATGTGGAGAAGGATCCATTTCAATTGTACTTAAAAAATAATAATGGAGACTGAATTTCTCTGAAATCATTTAATTGGTGATTGGACAACTTTATTTAGTAGGCAAAGAAATCCCTGAGAAAAGAAAATGTGCAAACCCAAAATAGGTCTGGACACAATATATGGCTGTTACTTCTTGAGGGAGCTTGACAATCACTGAGAGTATGGGGTTATAGAATGATTCATCTAGAGCTGAAAGGACCCCTAGTCCAATATTTTTTGTTTTTGTTTTTGTTTTTGTTTGTTTGGTTTTGTCTGTTTACAGATGGACAAACAAAGACCCACGGAGCTTCAATATCTTGTCCAAAATCATAGAAAATATCAGAGATGGGATTTTCATCCAAGCCCACTGACTCAAATCCAGAATTCTTATCACTGCCCTGTTTTCCCATTGTGTGCCTGTTTTCTCGGCACTAAAATATGGAACAAGATTTTGTATAATATTCATATTCCTTAAATCTCTAAATCCCATAATTCTACTCACTATCAAACCCTATTCCCCCCCACACACACACACCTTTCTTTCTTTCTTTCTTTCTTTTTTTTTTTTTTTAGGCAACCTAGAAAGTGTAACCAAAGAAATATTTCATCATAGACAAAAGATTTAAAACTCAAAGTAATTTGAACATTCATAATATTTAACTCCCTAATTTTAAAAATGAATACTGAAGCTCTTTCTCTATAGATTTCTAAACATTTTTATCTCTGTTTATATGTATATACCTTGAAGGCATATTGAAATTAAAAATAAAGTAAGAAGTTTTTGGAGAATGATAAAAATCACTTTCAAGATCTCATTTGTTTGTGTACATTTAAACACCCACAATCAACCGAAAAAAAAGGTTTCTCTGGGGAGAATGGATAACAAATTAACTAATTAAAGGTTTATTATTCTGCACTAGTGCCTGAAGGAGGTAAAGATACCAAAGACATGGAAAACACCTCAAATCTAATTAATAATAATAATAAACATAGGAGAAATCAACAACCCAAAATCTTTAAGGTTGCTTTCCAACTGATATAAACATTTTGTGATAAACACATGTATCATGGGCATCTTTTGTAATTATGTAAGTAAAGAATATGAAAATTTTTGCAAATAGTATTGCAAGCCAGATGACATCTTTCCCATCATAAACATGACTGAGAGAAGTATTCAATATACAGTTAGTGTTTATTATTTTTTGACTATAGAATACTTTTGATCACGAAGAAAAATAATAAAAAATATTGCATGGAAATCTTTACTTCCATTGAACTTACTGATATCTTCCAGCTACATTGACTAATATATTTTCAAATTAGTATTTTATATTAAAGTATACTAAAAAAATGAATAAAAGGTAGAAATTCACTTTGCCTCCCTGAGTCTCTGTTTTCATCTGTAAAAGTAAAATATTTGTGCTTCAGTAACTCCTTCATGAGATAGTTTTAAAGTCTTTTCTAATTCTTAAAGCACACTGTGAAATGTGAGTTTATGATCTCAATCTCTATCATTTTCTTTTATCAATCCACAAAAAAGAGATTCTTGAGATTTTATCTCACCAACTGTTCCTGCATTTACACACTATCCCTAAAGCTGAACATGTTTATTATTAAATTTGTTGCTTATAGCTTTCTTACTTCTCCTCTTATTAGATTTGATCTCTCATTGAATCTTTCTTTCATTTGCCACTTTTTATTTCTAGTGCTCCATACTCAGCAGCTGAAGTTATGAATCTTTCACTTTTCAAACTATTTTAACATCCTAACAATGAAATATACAATTTACTCTCTTTCTGCCTTCCACATAATTATTCCCTAAACATACAATCATATACTTTGGATAATTCAGATATGTATATTGTGAAGGGGATAATTACTGTTCAGGGTCATACAACTTTTCAACTCTTGTCTCTTTGAGATAAAAGGATTTATAGGTTGGCATTTGACTGGGAATTCAAAACTTCAAAATGTGAAGACAATACAAACACTTCCTACAAATGTAATTTTATGATACTTGGTTGGGGTTTTTGTTAGGTTTTCAAAGAAAAGTCTTACAGAATTAGGTAAAGAAGGATAATTTTTTCCCCCATTTTATAAGAATGATAGCAGGAAGACCAAAATGTACTTATGTAATATATGCTTTGAAGGTTTGGAAAAATGTAGTGGCTACCTAATTTCTAAGGCTGAAAATTATTGGAAGCAATTAACACAAGATACTATTAATGAAGAGCAGTTTTTGTCTATCTATGCCATTAAAACAAATCAATGAAAATTGCTTTTGACTCTTCATTTTAATTTTAGAATAAAAGATATAAATAGTAACATACACACCTCTCATAGCATGGATAACTGACAAGTAAGTTCTGTGGAAATTTAAAAAAAATTGTGAACTATTGTTATTATTCATTATAGTAAGTTAAGTGATGTTCTTATCAAACAATTAAGGGGGAAATTACAGTTTAACTATAGTAAAGGTGAACAGACAGAGCAGAACTATTGCTTTGGGAAATGCTTTGAAGGGATCAAAGTGCCAACTGAGAAATTGGTAGTATATTTTAAATTTCATTTCAATGATTGATGATTCAATGAATTCCCTAGGGTCTTACTTATTTAACCTTAAAAGTTATCATTATAGACTCCTAAATTATTTCAAAATCCACAAGATAAGTGATGCAATTTGTTCATATTACTCATCAGAAAGAATGAATAATGTAATACTTCTAGAAAAAGAGCCATGAGAAAAATATTCATTCATTTAAATATTTATTGAATTATTATGTTTTTGAAATGGGCAATGAAAGATGCAGAGATAAAAAAGTCTCTCCCCTCCAAGAACTTACAGTCTAGTAAGTAAGCCTGAATAATTGGATGGGGCTGTGATCTCAAGGAATTTCAAGGAAGTATTAATGTTCAGTTTGTATCCTGAGAATGGGAAGGAGTTATCAATGGTTATAACAGAGCAATAATAAAAACATATCTCACTATATGTAGAGCTTTTACAAAATAATTTCCTTTAAAATTTTTTTTGTAAGGTAGGGAAAAGTTTCATTTCCTTCATTTTACAAATGCTGTAGACAAGGGAACGGTGATCCAGGGCAATATGTCTAACATGAAGACAGCAATGCATAAAACAGATTCAGTAGAGGATGAATACAAGGATTTGGCAGTCATTTGCATAGAGATAATATTTGGATTGTTGGCAATTTATAGCATCTCCAAAGAATAGACTATGGAGAAAAGATGACTTGGAATAGATTTCCACCTTAGGGAGCAGGGGATGTCTGATGATTCAACAAAGGAATATATAGACAGATAGCAAGATAACAATTCAGTATGGAAACTACAGTTATTCCTTTCACATCATAGCAGTTAGAGATGTGACAGCCACATGATCTAGAAAATCCTAGCAAAATTTTTCGGTTTTCCTTTTATTGTCTAAATTTCTTCTTTTTTATGAGGTGTTTATATTACATTATTGTAAAAATGTAGTTGATACCATGCACTACTATGCACATATTTTATATATCTGATTTTCTAAAAAATTTTTGTGTCATATGCTAGCCTTTGAGTCATTTGTGGCTTCCACAAAACTCCCCCCAAATTTCAATTTAATTTCTTCTGTCAACACATGATATATTGAAAATGTGATGTGGAGGGTAATTCTAGAAAGAATGATCTGTTTTCTTCCTCCAATTATTCTCAATTCTCAGTTCTCTGAAATGTTTTTCTGTTTCCTCTGATCACTACTATCAGCAAAAGCAATTTTTTTTCTTGCGATTGTCTTTGGCTTTTCTGTAGCAAGTTAAACCATAGAACATTCATTCTTTTATTCTTTTTATTCTTTTTGTTCTCTTGGCTTTCTTAACAATTTATGGTTCTCCTCTTGCCTTTCTGTTCTCTCTCTATCTTTCAGTTACTTTTATTTTCTCATTATCTAAATTTGGGAAAACTATAAAGATTTTTCTTTTTGTTTTCTCTCCAAACTTTCAAGGAATTTTTGTGACTCATATTTTCTTTTATGTGAATGCATTATATATATATTTCTATTCCAGACATATCCACAGAACTTCATTCCAAATATCCAACTGTTAGTTAGATGTCAGACTTGATGTTTTTAATATCTTATATTCAAATTGAACTTATCACCTTTCCTCTAAAACATTTACTTCTCATAACTTTAGGGCAAACACTTCTGCCATTAACCTAGATGAGAAATGCTAGAGACATTTTTGATTCATCTCAGCCTAACACCTTTCACATCAAATCAAGTTTTAACAATAATAGTTTCAGAATATTTGTTAAAGTCACCCTGTTCTTTTCTTTCCCATTACTACCATCCTATTTTCCTAAACTTATACCATAACCTTATACTTGCCTTCTTTCTTCTAATATCTTTCTATTTGACATCATTGTTTTCACAATTTTCTTAAAGTATGAATTTGGCCACTCTTTTGCTTTTAATCCTTTAGTGCTTTCACATTGTGAAAGTCCTTATTTCTCAGGATGACAGTTAAGGGTTCTTTCCTATCATGATTTAATATATTTTTAGTCTTGATTTGAAGGACACTTTTCATCCCAGATAAATGAAACTATGTATTATAATTACTGAAATAACTGTTAAATGTAAATTGTGAATTGGCTCATGTTGTTGTCTATGTCTGAAGTTGATTTCTTTTGTATCACATGGTGTACAAATCAGTCATTTCTTTCAGTTTCCTTCTCAGATTCCAGCTCATCCAGAAAACATTTCTTATTATCCTAGCTGGATGTAATTTTTACTCTTGTGAAACTTCCTATGGACACTTTTCTTGGCTTAGATTTTTGACTTACCAATACAGCATGGACACTTTTTTTGGCTTAGATTTTAGATTTAGCAATATTCCCATTTGTATAAATCATTTCATTTACTAGACTGAAATATCTTTAAAGGCAGAGAATCTAGGAAATATAACATTTACATCATTAGTGCATAGCAAAGGGCTTCATTAATCTATAATCTCAATGAAAATTTTCCATCAGTTAATATAGATTAAAACCCATGAATACTTTCTCATCTTATGTAATTCTTTTCCATGATCTTCCATTCACTATACAAAGAAAACTAATATAATGTGTTGGAAACCTTTCTAGGTCTATTCCCCTGCAGTTTAAGGGTAGCAATGGAACACCCAGCATATCTATTATTGTTTATTCCATCTGACTGTTCAATTTTACATCAATATCTTCAATCACTTTTTGAAACTATTTATGCTGTTGGAAATGCTATATGTCTGGTACATATAAATGCTATTATTACTGTTGTTATACTTGTGTTTAAAACATATCTTTTAAATATTTTGTATAATATGACTATTGCATGGTCACAGTAATTTTTCAAATTTATAACAGTTTTTGACTCAGAAAATATTTTAAATTGGCTGCTTTAAAATAATTTTAATTAAATATTCTAAATCAAAAGTTTTATAATAAACATTAAGGGTTTTTATTTTATTAATTATTCAGCAGCTGCCAAAACATAGATTGTTTGATAATATATGCAATTAATTCTTTGAACCACAGAATTTTAGAATTGGAATAGATATATAGAAATCATTTATTCTATTCTCATAAAATTAGGAAATTGAGGTAAAGTTTCCTGAGATAACACAAAATATGACAGTGGAATGACTGATACCAGAAAACTTGTTTCAATTTGAGAATTGGCTCCTCTATTTTAAAAGCCAGAAAATATCTATTTTTAGGTCTCAAGGCAAGAAAGTCAACAGAGAAAAAAATAATTTAAATGTTTCATTTTCTTTTACATTTAATATATAGTAATGAAATAATCCAAATAGAATTTAAAATAAATAACTGATTAACTGTGAAGTACTTTTACAAAATAGGTTCATCCTTCTGTAGTGGAACACAATTTAGACAATTGGGTGCATTCCCAGTGATGCATGAAGTGGGTTAGACTGGGTTTCAGCAATTTATATTCTTAAAGGAAATGAAGACATAACATCAGGCCATTTGTGGCTTTCAAGACCATACTTTAGAAGAAGAGAAAGACAGAAGCCCAGTGTATAATGGGAATAAACTAAAATATTGGCATCACTAACAGAACACTATTTTAAATGAATGTTCTTAATAAACTATCTAGACTTCTTTGATTTATAAAAATCAATAACATGAGCATCAAGCAAAACTAAGCTTGTGACTCTATAAAGGCACATTTATTTTGTAATAGTTGAATGGCTCATGTATTCCTTGTGATATTTTGGGGAAATCAATATTCTTTGACTTGAATAGTTATGGAAAGGAAATAATAAAGGAACCAAAAGATATGACTAGGGGAACACAAGATTTTTGCTTGGTTTTTTTGATTGTTTCTTTTTTTCATTGCTGAGTTTAATACTGAAACATTTGATCAATAAATTATGTCTTTACAAATGAAGTTATTAAGTAAAATAGGTGATTTAAAATATATGCGCTACTTATCACAGAATCCATAGTCACTGTACTCTATTTGTCATAATATATGTAAGAGGATGGAAGCAAATGAATTTGATAAGCTATCCTTTTAGTCTATCTTTCAAACCAAAAGTGGGAAGGAGATGGCAAATTGACTTTTGTGTGTGAATTTCAAGAGATGGATCTCCTTTCTTGTTCTGCCTTCTTATTCAAATTTATTTTTAAAAGAAAATTCATATATTTATTCCCATAATATCCTAACTGATCTATGATTTCATTAATAATCATATTTTTCCAACAATGCTGATGACAACCTATCCATGCCTTCCAAGCTTGGGTAACTATCCATGCAACTACCCAGGTCCTTATAAATTTACCATAAAAGGACAATTCAATGCTTTGTCAGTGTCTTCATATTCTCCTGATATTTTGCTAATATCAGAGGATTAGAGAAGTGATCTTGTCAGAGAACAAGAGGAACAAGTAAATTTTGAATTGAATAAAATGTTTCATCTGAAGTTATGAAAATGTGAGTTTCGGGGCAGCTAGGTGGTGCAGTGGATAAAGCACCAGCCCCGGAGTCAGGAGGACCTGAGTTCAAATCTGGTGTCAGGCACTTAACATTCCCTAGCTGTGTGACCCTGGGCAAGTCACTTAACCCCAATTGCCTCAGCAAAAAAGCCAAAAAAAGAAGAAAATGTGAGTTTCAATCCAGTCTCAGACATCTAGTAGCTTTGTGACTTAAACTTCATTTGTCTTTCTCAACTATAAAACTGGGATAATCATAATACCAGAGTTTCAGATCGTTGGGGAAAAAAAAGAATTAGATAATTGTAAAGTACTTCGGTATTTGACATGTGGCAGACTCAATAAATGTTTATTGTATTTACTTCAGTTGAAAGGAATTAAGCCTAAATTAGTTCTGAGAGCATTTCCAAATATTAACTTACTTGTTGACACTCTAATTCGAAGATCTTTATCCAATGAATGAGTCTGTTATTAGAGGAAATAAGACATATGAATTTGACATTTTCATTATCAAGAAAATCCAGTCAAATTGAAGTTACAGCAAAATGGAAAATTGTCAAGAGTTCTCCTTAAAAAAATAAATTTACACTGAGGTAAATTTCCCAAATACACTCATTCATTTAT
>JAJPUD010011932.1:5644-51853 GCA_023553655.1 Myrmecobius fasciatus
TCTCCATTACATATGATGCTTGCTGATGGTTTTAAATAGATGCTACTAATCATTTTAAGGAAAAGCCCATTTATTCCTACACTTTCGAGTGTTTTTAATAGGAATGGGTGTTGGATTTTATCAAATGCTTTTTCTGCATCTTTGGAGATAATCATATGGTTTTTGTTAGTTTGGTTATTAATATAATTGATTATGCTGATATTTTTCCTGATATTGAACCAGCCCTGCATTCCTGGTATAAATCCTACTTGGTCAAGATGTATTATCCTGGAGATAACTTTCTTTTAATCTCGTTGCTAAAATCTTATTTAAAATTTTTGCATCAATATTCATTAGGGAAATGGGTCTATAGTTTTCTTTCTCTGTTTTCACCCTACCTGGTTTAGCAATGAGCACCATATCTGTATCATAGAAGGAATTTGGTCGTATACCTTCTGTCCCTATTTTTTTCAAATAATTTATATAATATTGGAATTAATTGTTCTTTGAATGTTTGGTATAATTCGCATGTAAATCCATCTGGCCCTGGAGATTTTTTCTTAGGGAGTTGGTTAATAGCTTGTTCTATTTCTTTTTCTAATATGGGGCTATTTAAATAATTTATATCCTCTTCTGTTAACCTGGGCAATCTATATTTTTGTAGATATTCCTCCATTTCATTTAAATTATCAAACTTACTGGCATAAAATTGGGCAAAGTAACTCCTAATTATTGCTCTAATTTCCTCTTCATTGGAGGAAAGTTCTCCCTTATCATTCTTGAGTTTAACAATTTGATTTTCTTCTTTCCTTTTTCTTATCAAATTAACTAAGGGCTTATCTATTTTGTTGGTTTTTTCATAGAACCAACTTTTAGTTTTATTTATTAACTCAATAGTTTTCTTATTTTCAATTTTATTAATTTCTCCTAGAATTTCCAGTTTGGTATTTAATTGAGGGTTTTTAATTTGTTTTTTTTTCTAGTTTTTTTTTTTAATAATAAGCCCAATTCATTGATGTTCTCTTTTTCTATTTTATGCAAGTAAGCATCTAGAGATATAAAATTGCCCCTTATAACCGCTTTGGCCATATCCCACAAATTTTGGTATGTTGTCTCCTTATTGTCATTCTCCTGGATGAAATTATTGATTGTGTCTATGATTTTCTCTTTCACCCATTCATTCTTCAGGATTAGATTATTTAATTTCCAATTAACTTTTGGTTTATTTTCTCCTGGCCTTATATTGCATGTGATTTTTATTGCATCATGATCTGAAAAAGATGCATTTACTCTTTCTGCCTTTTTGCATTTGATTTTGAGGTTTTTGTGCCCTAACACATGGTTAATTTTTGTATAGGTTCCATGGACTGCTGAGAAAAAAGTAAATTCCCTACTGTCTCCATTCAATTTTCTCCATAGATCTATCATACCTAACTTTTCTAACAATTGGTTTATCTCCCTAGTTTCTTTCTTGTTTATTTTGTGGTTTGATTTTTCTAATTCTAAGAGAGCAAGGTTGAGATCCCCCACTAGTATAGTTTGACTGTCTATTTCTTCTTGCATCTCTCTTAATTTCTCCCCTAGGAATTTGGATGCTTTTGTACTTGGTGCATATATATTTAGTATTGATATTGCTACATTATCTATGGTACCTTTTAATAAAATATAGTTTCCTTCCTTATCTCTTTTGATTAGATATATCTTGGCTCCGATCTTTCTTTGAAATTACTAATGACAAACTTAAACATATGGCTTACCTTTCCACATATAAAATATAAACAGATGTTCCTTATTGAGTCTCATACTTAATCTTTAATATTTATCTCATATTTCTCTTGAATCTTGTATGTAATATTTTCTACTAAATTTAAGTCTTTTTGCAACAAAATCTTGAAAATTTGGCACTTTGGTTAAAATTCTTTTTTTTCCATTTAGGATTATGTTAAACATTTCTGGGTCTGATTGTTATTGTCCACAATACTAGCTCTTTTGCTCTTCAATATATATAATGTTCCAAGACCTGCAACATTTTAATGTAAGTGCTACTTAGTCTTCTGTGAATCCAATTGTGTCTTCAGTGTATTTCAATTATTTTTTTCTTATTGCTCATGAGTTTTCTTCACTTTAAGGTGAGGGTTTTGAAATTTGGCCATGATTTTCCTTTAGTTTTCCTCATATGATCTCTTTCAGGTGATAACTGGTATATTTTTTCTATTTGTAGTTTCTCCTCTTGTTCTAACACTTCAGGACAATTAAAATATTTTTCTGTATTATTATATCAACATTCCTTTATATTTTACTTTACTGTAACTTTCAGGTAATCCAATTATTTTTGTTTTCTCTTATTGATCTGTTCTCCAGATCAGTTGTTTTTCTTATAATATGTTTCATATTCTCTTCTTTTTTCATTGTATACACACATACACACACACATAATTTATTGGTCTCCTGATAGTTTTCAAGGCATCATTTTCTTCTTTTACTTTCTGGATCTCCTTTTCTAATTGGTTGACTTTTTTCAAAATCTTTTTGTTTTTCTTGAATTCTTCTTATTTTGTTAAAAAATCCTTAATCTCTCTTGTTTAATTTTTAAAGTCTTTTGTGAATTCTTCTATGAATTCTTTTTTGGGAGATGACTATTTGACATTACTCTTTGGGTAGAAATAACTTTTTTTTGCTTCAATATCCCCCTCTGAAGGTGAAATCTGCATAATAACTTTCTATGGTTGAATTCTTTCTCCTTTGCTGGCTCATTTATTTACAGCAGCTGGTTATTGTAATCACTTCTAATCATGGGGTAAAGGGATGTTGTCTCTGGCCTTAGGTCCTCCCTTATTTCTTTCCTCTGGCCTGGCAATAAAACCAAGAACTTTACCCTCCTCTAAGTATCCACAGTCAGCTAGGTTCCTGCCCTACTGCTTCTCTTCTCACTAAAAATATTCTGATTCCTGCTTGACCAGGGTAAAGTCTTGGCAGGATACCTGGGGTTGCATGTCTTATCAGGAGAGGTTCCCTCGATCTTCCCTGTCTCAGAAATCCAACTTTCTTACAATACCCGAGAGGTGAAAATTCCTATGGCTTGAGCAGTCTATCTCTCAACCTAACTGTCCTCAAGATTCCTCCTTGCTGTTTCAGTTGGACTGGTCTGGGGGTGTTTACACTTCACAGCCACCAAACATCTGTCCCTCCTGGTATTTTCTTTGGAATAGTGTTTCTCCTAGGACAAACACTATTCTGCTCCACCTCTCATTTATTATTTTCCCAGGCAGCTCTTTAAGAATATAAATTACAGAGAAAGTGGTAGAAGGCATTTCTTCTTTTGGGAAGAATTTTTGATCAAAGAAGAATTACAGAATATTTTGAAATTCAAAATGGACAACTTTGATTACACTAAATTAAAAAGTGTCTGCACAGGGGCAGCTAGGTGGTGGAGTGGATAGAGCACCAGCCCTGAAGTCAGGAGGACCTGAGTTCAAATCTGACCTCAGACACCTAACATTTCGTAGCTGTGTGACCCTGGGCAAGTCACTTAACCCCAATTGCCTAAGCAAAAAAAAAAGTATCTGCACAAAAAAACAAAACAAACAAGATTAAAAGGGAAGGACAATGCTGGGGCAAAAATTACAGCAAGTGTTCTGTTAAAGACCTCATTCTAAAATACATGAAGAATCATATCAAATTTATAAGAATACAAGTCATTCCCCAATTGATTAATTTATTTGACCATTGATTAATGGTCAAAAAATATGAACAGATAATTTCCAGATGATGAAATTAAAGCCACCTATAGTCATATAAAAAACACTTTAAATCACTATTTATTAAAGAAATGCAAATTAAAACTACTCTTAGGTACCATCTCACACCTCTCAGATTGTCTAAGATGACAGGAAAATATAATGATCAGTCTTGGGTCTATATCCCAAGGAATTCACAAAGGGGTAAAAAGGACTCACATGTACAAAAAGTGATCGTAGCAGCTCTTTTTGTAGTAACAAAGAATTGGAAAATGAGTAGA
The DNA here is from genome assembly GCA_023553655.1 of Myrmecobius fasciatus. Classification (NCBI taxonomy): domain Eukaryota; kingdom Metazoa; phylum Chordata; class Mammalia; order Dasyuromorphia; family Myrmecobiidae; genus Myrmecobius; species Myrmecobius fasciatus. The sequence goes on from JAJPUD010011932.1 coordinate 9,642, forward strand.
TGCCCATCAACTAGGAAATGGATGAATACGTTGTGATATATGAAGGTAATGGAATATTATCACTTTACAAAAAATGATGAATAAGCTGATTTTAGACAGGCCTGGAAATATTTACATGAACTGATGCACAAAACAAAACAAAACAAAACAAAACAAAACCAAAAAAAAAAAAAAAACCAAGCAGAACCAAAAATACATTGGGCATAGTAATAGGAAGAATGTGTGATGATCAACTATGGAAGACTAGGTTCTTCTCAGTGGTTCAGTAATTCAAGGCAATTCCAATAAACTTAGGATAGAAAACATCATCTGTATCCACAAAGATAACTATGGAGAGTAAGTATGTCAATATATGCTATGTTCATTTCTTTTTTCTGTTTTTTTTTCTGTCCCATAGTTTTTCACTTTTCTTCTGATTTTTCTCTCTCAACATGATTCATGAAAAAATGTGTATTTAAAAATAAATAAAAAATTTAAAAACAGGAAAAATAATTGAATTACTGTTCCAATCCATAGCATCATAGTACATATTATTGTTGTTAATTGTTGGCCACAGTTTGGTAGATATCTTATTTACATTAAAATTGTACATAATCATAAGGAACCCTTGGGAGATAAACCTTTCTGGGTAACTATATTTTTATGGAAGCATAGAATTTGACATTTGTGAGGAACTTGAGAACTCATATGCCCCAACCCTTTCATCTTATATGTTAGCAAAAAGAGTACCTGCTAATAGAACTTGTTTAAGTCTACATAATAATTATGTGGTGGAGTTGAACTCTGTCCCTTGTCTCCCAATAGATCCAGTTAAAATCTTTCTTCTCCTCACCTCTATTATTCATTTCTTCCTTAGTTCAAGAGATCTTAATTTAGGATTAAATATTTTAAAAATATTTTGACAGCTATATTATAGTTGGTTTCCTTTATAATTGTTTGAATTTTATATATTTAAAGACTTATTTTGAAAATTGCATACCATAATATCAAGAGAATCCTTGACAGAAAATAGATTAAAAATTGCTGTAATAGTTAATTAAGAAGGGAAGAAGTCATTATTATCTCAATTATCCATTTGTTATCATAGGATTAGAAAACCCAAAGTTCACTGAATTTGACAGTTTCCTTTTATTTGGGAGGGAAATGGGATTTTTAGAGTTTGTGACTTAGAAGAGAGGGCATTTATTAAGCACTTGCTATATGCTGCTATTGAACTACTGATACAACTATAACAAAGACGTTCACGGAGTTTTCATTTTTAATAGCAGAAAACAACACATTATGAAGATTTTAAAAGAAGAGCAGTAGGTAATTTCCCACGCAGAAGAGGGGAAGGGAAAGGGATATTGGCAGGAAAAACTGAGGAAGAGATCACCTAAAACATTTGTTTTGCTGGACTTTTTAGTCCCATGTTGGGTTGTGAGCAGTCTGGGGTGTATGAGATGGAAGTGGGGAAGGTGACTCCAGCATTATGTAGCAGTTATCTTTAGGAGCTAACAGACTGCATTTCATTCTTGCCACCCATGCATTTGATCATAACAGGAAAAGAAATGTGCTTCAGTAGACAGATTAGAAGCCTGCCTGGGAGAGTCATAGGTTTGCCAGATTCCTCCTATAGTTTTATTTCTTTTTCTAAGTAATCAAAGAAATAGAAGAAAGGGATAATCCTGATATAGAAAAAAAAGTGCTCTCTAATTGGATACATAAATTCCATTCTTTAATCTATTCAGCTAAGCTCTGTACCTCTTTTTAAACCTTGTCAAAGAGTCATGACATCAATTTGGGTTGGCAATTAGTGTTGAGGATATTATATGGCATCATTATCTCCTCATTATGTGCTTCTCTACTTTTCATTCCTTAAAAAAGTTTAAGAATTCATTTGAGTGTTGATTTCTGCTACAGATTCAAAAGAAAAATTTGTGGAGTCTATATGACTTATTTTACCAAATCTTTTTTGGAAATTGTCTGATTAGACAAAATGCTGGCTTTCCCCAAATATGAGATGTTTATTTTCTTATTTCCACACTCTTGTTCCTATGACATATTTGAGTTTTCCATTTATTCAAACCCACCCTTTTTTCTTTGAATCACTATATAAACTTTATCTAACAGAAATTAACACATGACCACCACTACTACCATCATTATAGCAAGTATTTAGGTAGTTCTTTAAGGGTTCCAAGATACTTCACACACATTATCTCATTTGATTCTCAAAGTACAAAAGTTATGTTTACAAATTTAATCAATCAATAAATATTTATTGAGTGCTTTCTTGTAATAAGAACTGTGTATGCAAAAGGCGGCAAAAGACAATCTCTGCTCCTATGGAGCTTAAAAAATAATGGTATTTAAATTCCAAACAATTAATATAAGCAGCAGGCACTGATTGAATTGTTTTTCAAAACTACCACCTTCTCTGTATCTCCCATTTTGGAGACCACTTGCTTTCCCATAATGACAGGATATTGTCTTTATCATTGTCCATGACAGGACAGTGTTTTGATTTCTTTCATTGATAATAGCAACATAGCTGTAGTTTCCAAGACTGTTTCTTTCTTTCTTTCTTTTTTAATTTTTTTTAAAGCTTTTTATTTGCAAAACATATGCATAAGTAATTTTTCAACATTGACCCTTGCAAAGCTTTCTGTTACAAATTTTCCCTCCTACCGCCCCCAGATAGCCGGAAGTCTAATACATGTTAATTATGTTAAAATATTTGACAGATCTAATATATGTATACATATTTATATAGTTATCTTGCTGTACAGGAAAGGAAAAAAAACCTGAGAAGAAAAACATAATGCAAGCAAACATCAATAGAGAGTGTGAAAATGCTATGTTGTCATGCAGACTCAGATCCTACAGGCCTCTCCCTGGGAGTACATGGCTTTGTTCATCATTGAACAGCTGGAACTGGTTTGAAACATCTATTTGTTGGAGAGAACCATGTCCATCAGAATAGATCATCGTGTAGTTTTATTGTTGTCGTGTACAATGATCTCCTGGTTCTTCAGGTGAAACAAAACAAAAAAAAAAGCAGGGCTAATGATCTTGGTCTCAGGTCAAGCAAAATTAAAAATAGATGTAAGTAAAAGAGAAAAGGAAGGGAACTATATATAGTTAAAGAGTACTATAGGTACTGAAGTAATATCAATTCTATTTTTTTTATTAAAGCTTTTTATTTGCATAACTTATGTTTGGGAAGTTCCTCAGACTGATCTTTACAAAGCTTTCTGTTACAAAATTTACCCCCAGTCCCTTCCCCTCCCCTATATGGTAGGAAGTCCACTACATGTTAATAATGTTGAAATACTTGACAAGTTGTGTAAGAAAAATCCTATCTAAAAGAAAAAAAAAAGAAAATCAGAGAAAGGAAACACAATGCAAGCAAACCTCAATAGAGACCATGAAAATGTTATGTTGTGGTTGAAATTTCATATCCCTCTCTCTGGGTGTATATGGTCTTCTTCAGTGAACAATTGGAACTGGTTTGAGACAATTTTTTGTTACAGAGAGCCATGTCCATCAGAATTGATCATCATGTAATATTGTTGTTACTCTGTATAATGATCTCCTGGTTCTGCTCGTTTCACTCAGCATCAGTTCATGCAAGTCTTTCCAGACCTCTGAAATCATCCTGCTAGTCGTTTCTTACAGAACAATAATATTCCATGACATTTATATACCATAATTTATTCAGCCATTCTCCAATTGATGGGCATCCATTCAGGTCCAGTTTCTAGCCACTACAAAAAGGGCTGCTACAAACATTCTTGCACATTTTTTTCCCTTTCCTTCCTTTAAGATCTCTTTGGGATATAGGTCCAATAGAAACAATGCTGGGACAAAGGGTATGCACAGTTTGATACCTTTTTGAGCATAGTTCCAAATTGCTCTCCAGAATGGTTGGATTTGTTCATATGCATCAGTGTCCTAGTTTTCCCACATCCCCTCCAACATTTGTCATTAACTTTTCCTGTCATCTTAGACAATCTTACAGGTGTATAGTGGTATCTCAGAGGTGTCTTAATTTTCATTTCTCTGATCAATAGTAATTTGGAGCATTTTTTCATATGACTAGAAATAGTTATAATTTCATCATCTGATAATTGTCTGTTCATATCTTTTGACCATTTATTGATTGTAGAGTGGCTTGAATTCTTATAAATATGAGACAAATCTCTATATATTTTAGAAAGGAGTCCTTTATCAGAAACCTTAAATGTAAAGATGATTTTCCAATTTATTGCTTCCCTCCTAATCTTTGCATTAGGTTTGTTTGTACAAAAACTTTTTAACTTAATGTAATCAGAATTACCTATCTTGTGTTCAGTTAGAGTTCTAGTTCTTCTTTGGATGCAAATTCCTTCCTTCTCCACAGGTCTGAGGGGTAAACTATCCTATGTTCCTTTAAATTGCTTTGAAATATCACTCTTTATATCTAAATCCTGAACCCATTTAGATCTTATCTTGGTAAGTGGTTTTAAGTATGGGTCAAGCCCTAATTTCTTCCATACCAGTTTCCAATTTTCCCAGCAGTTTTTTTCAAATACTGAGCACTTATCACAAAAGCTGGGGTCTTTGGGTTTATCAAACAGTAGACTTCTATAGATATTGCCTAGTTTGTCCTTTGATCCTATCCTATTCCACTTACCGACAACTTTATTTCTTTGCCAGTACCAAATGTTTTTGATGACCATTGCTTTATAATATGATTTTAGATCTGGCACAGCAAGGCCACCTATATCAACCTTTTTTTTCATTAATTCCCTTGAGACTTTTGACCTTTTGTTCTTCCAAATGAATGTTGCTACTATTTTTTCTACATCTGTAAAATAATTCTTGGAATTTTGATTGGTATGGTACTAAATAAGTAAGTTAGTTTGGGTAATATTGTCATTTTTATTATATTTGCTCTGCCTACCCATCAATACTTGATGTTTTTTCCAACTTATTACATCTAAGTTTATTTGTGTGGAAAGTGTTTTGTAGTTTAGTTCATATAGTTTATGATTGTTCCTTGGCAAATAGATTCTCAAATATTTTATACTATTTTTTAATAAAGCTTTTTATTTACAAAACATATGAGTGATTTTTCTACATTGACTTTTGCAAAAACTTTTTTTTCCCAAAATTTTCCCCTCCTTCCCCCCACCCCCACCCCTAGATGACAGGTAATCTAATACATGCTAAATAGGATAAATTATATGACAAATACAATACATGTATACATATCTATACAGTTATCTTACTGCACAAGAAACATCAGATCTAGAAAGAGAAGAAGAAAAAACAACCTAAGAAGGAAAACAAAATGCATGGAAATATTCATAGAAAGCGTTAAAATGCTGTGTTATGGTTCACACTCAGTTCAGACAGGCCTCTCTCTGGATGTATATGACTATCTTCATCGCTGAACAATAGGAACTGGTTTGAATCACATCATTGTTGAAGACAACCATGTCCATCAAAATTGATCAACGTATAGTCTTGTTGCTGTGTATAATGTTCTCCTGGTTCTGCTGATTTCACTCAGAATCAGTTCATGCAAGTCTCTCCAGGCCTCTCTGAAATCCTCCTGTTGTTCGTTTCTTACAGAACAATAATATTCCATAACATTCATATACCATAATTTATTCAGCCATTCTTCAATTGATGGGCATCCTTTCAATTTCCAGTTTCTTGCCACTACAAAAAGGGCTGCCACAAACATTTTTGCACAGGTGGGTCCCTTTCCCTCCTCTAAGATCTCTTTGGGATATAGGCCCAGTAGTAACACTGCTGGGCCAAAGGGTATGCACAGTTTGACAACTTTTTGAGCATAGCTCCAAATTGCTCTCCAGAATGGTTGGATCCATTCACAGTTCCACCAACAATGTATTAGTGTCCCAGTTTTCCCACATCCCCTCCAACATTCATCGTTATCTTTTCCTGTCATTTTAGCCAATCTGACAGGTGTGTAGTGGTACCTCAGAGTTGTCTTAATTTGCATTTCTCTTATCAATAGTGATTTGGAGCAACTTTTCATATGACTAGAGATGGTTTTAATTTCATCATCTGAAAATTGTCTGTTCATATGCCTTGTCCACTTATCTATTGAAGAGTGCCTTGAATTCTTATTTATATGAGACAATTCTCTATATATTTTAGAAATGAGGCCTTTATCAGAACCATTAAATGTAAAGATGATTTCCCAATTTGATGCTTCCCTCCTAATCTTGTCTGCATTTGTTTTGTTTGTACAGAAACTTTTGAACTTAATATAATCAAAATTATCCATCTGGTGTTCAATTAGGAGTTCCAGCTCGTCTTTGGACATAAATTTATTCCATCTCCACAGGTCTGAGAGATAAACTATATTACGTTCCTCTAACTTGCTTACTAAGTCCCTCTTTATATCTAGATCATGAACCCATTTAGATCTTATCTTGGTATGTGGTGTTAGGTATGGGTCAAGCCCTAATTTCTTCCACACTAGTTTCCAATTTTCCCAGCAGTTTTTGCCGAATAGTGAGTATTTTTCCCAAAAGCTGGGGTCTTTGGGTTTATCCAATACTAGATTGGTAAGGTTATTGCCTAGATTGTCCTGATATCCTATCCTGTGCCACTACTTGACTGCTCTATTTCTTAGCCAGTACCAAACGCTTTTGATGACCGCTGCTTTGTAATATTGTTTTAGATCTGGTACAGCACGGCCACCTTCATCTGCCTTTTTTTTCATTAATATCCTTGAGATCCTTGACCTTTTGTTCTTCCAAATGAACTTTGATACTATTTTTTCTAGATCTGTAAAATAATTTCTTGGGAGTTTGATTGGTATGGCACTAAATAAGTAGATTAGTTTGGGTAGTATTGTCATTTGTATTATGTTATCTCTGCCTACCCATGAGCACTTAATATTTTTCCAATTGATTAGGTCTGATTTTATTTCTGTGGAAAGTGTTTTGTAGTTTAGTTTGTATAGCTTCTGACTTTTCCTTGGCAGGTAGATTCCCAAATATTTTATCCTATCATCTGCTATTTGGAATCGAATTTCTTTTTGCATCTCTTGCTGCTGAACTTTGTTGGTAATATATAAAAATGCTGATGATTTATGTGGGTTAATTTTGAATCCTTCCACTTTGCTAAAGTTGTGAATTGTTTCTAGTAGTTTTTTAGTTGAGTCTCTAGGGTTCTCTAAGTATAACATCATGTCATCTGAAAAGAGTGATAATTTGGTTTCTTCATTACTTACTCTGATTCCTTTTATCTCTTTTTCTTCTCTTATTGCTAAAGCTAACATTTCTAATACAATATTGAATAGTAATGGTGACAGTGGGCAGCCTTGTTTCACTCCTGATCTTATTGGGAATGGTTTTAGTTTGTCTCCATTACATATGATGCTTGCTGATGGTTTTAAATAGATGCTAGTGATCATTTTAAGGAAAAGCCCATTCATTCCTATGTTCTCTAGTCTTTTGAATAGGAAAGGTTGTTGGATTTTATCAAAGGCTTTTTCTGCATCTATTGAGATAATCATATGGTTTTTGTTAGTTTGGTTATTAATATAATTAATTATGCTGATAGTTTTCCTAATATTGAACCAGCCCTGCATCCCTGGTATAAATGCTACTTGGTCATAGTGTATTATCCTGGGGATGACTTTCTGTAATCTCATTGCTAATATCATATTTAAAATTTGTGCATCAATATTCATTAGGGAAATTGGTCTATAGTTTTCTTTCTCTGTTTTCATCCTACCTGGTTTAGCTATCAGCACCATATCGGTCTCCTAGAAGGATTCTGGCAGTATACCTTCTGTCCCTATTTTCTCAAATAGTTTGTGTAGTATTGGAATTCATTGTTCTTTGAATGTTTGGTAGAATTCACATGTAAATCCATCTGGCCCTGGAGATTTTTTCTTAGGAAGTTGGTTAATAGCTTGTTCTATTTCTTTTTCTGATATGGGGCTATTTAAATAATTTATATCCTCTTGTTACCCTGGGCAATCTATATTTTTGTAGATATTCCTCCATTTCATTTAGATTATCAAACTTACTGGCATAAAGTTGGGCAAAGTAACTCCTGATTATTGCCCTGATTTCCTCTTCATTGGAGGAAAGTTCTCCCTTATCATTCTTGAGACTAACAATTTGATTTTCCTCTTTCCTTTTTCTTATCAAATTAACCAAAGGCTTATCTATTTTGTTGGTTTTTCATAGAACCAACTCTTAGTTTTATTTATTAACTCAATAGTTTTCTTATTTTCAATTTTATTAATTTCTCCTTTTACTTTTAGAATTTCCAATTTGGTATTTAATTGAGGGTTTTTAATTTGTTTTTTTTTCTATTTTTTTAAATAGTAAGCCCAATTCATTGATCTTTTCTTTCTCTATTTTATGCAAGTAAGCATCTAGAGATAAAAAATTGCCCCTTATAACCGCTTTAGCCATATGCCACAAATTTTGGTATGTTGTCTCCTTATTGTCATTCTCCTGGATGAAATTATTGATTGTGTCTATGATTTGCTCTTTCACCCATTCATTCTTCAGGATTAGATTATTTAATTTCCAATTAACTTTTGGTTTATTTTCTCCTGGCCTTATATTGCATGTGATTTTTATTGCATCATGAACTGAAAAGGATGCATTTACTATTTCTGCCTTTCTGCATTTGATTTTGAGGTTTTTTTGCCCTAAAACATGGTCAATTTTTGTATAGGTTCCATGGATGCTGAGAAAAAAAGTAAACTCCCTAATGTCTCCATTCAACTTTCTCCATAGATCTATCATACCTAACTTTTCTAACAATTGGTTTATCTCCCTAGTTTCTTTCTTCTTTATTTTGTGGTTTGATTTATCTAATTCTGAGAGAGCAAGGTTGAGATCCCCCACTAGTATCGTTTGGCTGTCTATTTCTTCTTGCATCTCTCTTAATTTCTCCCCTAGGAATTTGTGTGCTATTGCACTTGGTGCATATATATTTAATATAGATATTGCTACATTATCTATGGTACCCTTTAATAAAATATAGTTTCTTTCCTTATCTCTTTTGATTAGATCTATCTTGGCTTTTACTTGATCTGAGATAAGGATTGCTACCCCTGCTTTTTTTTGTTCACCTGAAGCATAATAGGTCCTGCTCCAGCCTTTTACCTTCATTTTATATGTGTCAGTATGTTTTAGATGTGTTTCTTGTAGACAACATACTGTGGGATTCTGGTTTTTAATCCAGTCTGATATCCGCTTCCGCTTTATGGGAGAGTTCATCCCATTCACATTCACAGATAAAATAACTAATTCTTTATTTCCTGCCATCTTATTTACCCAAGTTATGTTTTCCCCTTTCCTTTCCCCTTTCTCCCTTCCCCCCACCTCAGTACTTTGCTTTTGATGACCCCCTCCTCCAAACAATACTCCACCCTTTAGATCCCTTCCCCCTGTTTTTACTCCCTTCCCCTGATTCTTCTATTTTCCCTTCTATTAGTTTATCCCTTTCTTTTCCTCCTTTCCCTCCCACTTCCCTCTAGCAATAGACAAGTTTCTATGTGAAATCAAGTGTCTGATATACACTTTTAGAGCCCAACCTGATGAGAGTAAGATTTACACAATGCTCAACTCCCTCCCCTCTTTCTCTCAATTATATTAGGTTTTCTTTGCCTCTTCAAGAGATTTTACCTTGTTTTTACCTCCTTTTTTTAGATCTTATTTTTACCACTTTTCCCCTCTTTTCCCCAGTATGACAACCTTTTCCCCTCTAGTTCTCTTTTTCATATCATCAAAGTAATATCTAGTTAATTATACCCGCAAACTTTAAGCATCCCCCTAGTAGAAATAAAGTTTTGAAGAGTCCTTTGCTTTTTACCTTTTTATGCATCTCTTGAGTTCTGTGTTTGGATGTCGAATTTCTTATTCAGATCTGGTCTTTTCATTAGAAATAGATGAAATTCACCTATATGATTGAATGACCATCTTCTTCCCTGGAGGATAATGCTCATTCTAGCTGGATAGGATATTCTTGGCTGTAATCCAAGTTCCTTTGCCCTGCAGAATATCTGGTTCCAGGCCCTTCGATCCTTCAATGTGGAGGCTGACAGATCCTGTGTGATTCTAATTATTGATCCTCGGTATTTGAATTGTTTCTTTCTAGCTGCTAGCAGAATCTTTTCCTTGGTGGTATAGTCCTGAAATTTAGCCATGATATTCCTTGGCGTTTTAATTTTGGGGTCTCTTTCAGGAGGTGATTGGTGAATTCTTTCAATGGTGATTTTGCCCTTTGATTCTACAATCTCAGGGCAGTTTTCTTTCAGGATTTCCTGGAAGATAGTGTTTAGATTCTTTTTTTCATCATGGCTTTCAGGAAGTCCAATAATCCTTAGACTGTCTCTCCTAGATCTATTTTCCAAGTCAGTTGTTTTTCCTAGGAGATATTTCATATTTTCTTCTAATTTTTCATTTTTTTGTTTTTGTTTGACTGATTCTTGAAGTCTTATTGAGTCATTCACTTGCATTTGTTCAATTCTTATTTTTAAAGTGTTGTTTTCTTCAGTTACGTTTTTAAGCTCCATTTGTAACTGGCCAATTGAATTTTTGTTCATTGCACTCTTTTTCCACTTCACCAATTTTATTTTTCAATAAATTGGTGTCTTTTTCATATCTCTTTTGCAAGGCATCATATCCTTCCTTTTTGGTCTATTTTCTCCTGGCCTTATATTGCATGTGATATTTATTCCATCATGATCCGAAAAAAATACATTTATTATTTCTGCCTTCCTGCATTTGATTTTGAGGTTTTTGTGGCCTAACACATGGTCAATTTTTGTATAAGTTCCATGGACTGCTGAGAAAAAAGTAAACTTTCTGTCTCCATTTAATTTCCTCCAAAGATCTATCATACCTAACTTTCCTAACATTTTGTTTACCGCCTTAACTTCTTTCTTATTTATTTTGTGGTTTGATTTATGAAGTTCTGAGAGAGGGAGGTGGAGATCCCCCACTATTATAGTTTTGCTGTTTTTTTCTTCTTACATCTCTCTGAACTTTTCCTCTAGGAATTCCCATGCTATACCACTTGGTGCATATATGTTTAGTATTGATATTGCTTCATTATCTATGGTACCCTTTAGGAAGATATAATTTCCTTCTTTGTCTCTTTTAATTAAGTCTATCTTTGCTTTTACTTGGTCTGAGATCAAGATTGCTACCCCTGCTTTTTTTTTGTTCACCTGAAGCATAATAGATTCTGCTCCAGCCTTTTACCTTCACCCTGTATGTATCTCTGTGTTTTAGATGTGTTTCTTGTATACGACATATTGTTGGATTCTGGTTTTTAATGCAGTCTGCTATCTGCTTCTGCTTTAAGGGAGAGTTCATTCCATTCACATTCACAGTTAAAATAACTAATTCTGTATTTCCTGCCATCTTATTTACCCTAGCTTATGCTTTTCTCTTTCTTATCCTCCTTCCCTCCTCCCTACTATTTTGCTTTTGATAACCACTTTCCCCCAACAATCCTTCCCCTTTAGAACCCCACCCACCCCTTTTCCCCCCTTTCCCTCCTGTTTCCTTATAAGTACGTCTATTATTCCCTCAGAGCCAAATGTGATGAGATGGAGATTAACCCAATTCCCATTCCCCTCCCTTTTTTCCCCTCAATCATTATAGGTTTTCTTTGCCTCTACATGTGATGTATTTTCCCTTATTTTACCTCCTTTTCCTCTTATTCCAGTGTTATCCCTTTTCTACCTCTAGTTTCTTTTTCAGTTTATCATATCATAATAATCATAAAATCACAATAATCATATCATAATAATCATAAAATCACAGTAATCACATAATAATCATAATGTAATAATAGATTCATAAAATCAACCCTCATTTTATAAGTAACTATAGCATAAATATAGTTCTCAAGAGTTTTTTTTTATTTCTTGTTACTTTTTTATGTTTCTCTTGTGTTCTGTGTTTGCAGATCAAATTTTTTGTTCAGTTCTGGTCTTTTCAGTAGAAATAGGTGAAATTCTCCTAGATCATTGAATGACCATCTTCTTCCCTGGAAGATAATGCTCATTCTATCTGGGTCACTTATTCTTGGCTGTAATCCAAGTTCCTTTGCCCTTCGGAATATCTGATTCCAGGCCCTTCGATCCTTCAAAGTAGAAGCTGCTAGGTCCTGTGTGATCTTAATTGTGGCTCTCCAATATTTAAATTGTTTCTTTCTGGCTTCTGGTAATATCTTTTCCTTGGTATGATAGTTTTAGAATTTAGCCACAATATTTCTGGGGGACTTAATTTTTGGGTTTCTTTCAGGAGGTGATCGGTGGATTGTTTCAATAACTATTTTGCCTTCTGGGTCTAAAATATCAGGGCAGTTTTCTTTTATGATTTCCTGGAAGATAGTGTCTAGGTTCTTTTTTTCATCATGGCTTTCAGGCAGCCCTATAATCCTTAGATTGTCTCTCCTAGATCTATTTTGCAGGTCAGTTGTTTTTCCTAGGAGATATTTCATGTTTTTCTCTATCTTTTCATTTTTTTGTTTTTGTTTGACTGATTCTTGAAGTCTTGATGAGTCATTCATTTCCAATTGTTCGATTCTAATTTTTAATGTCTTATTTTCTTCAGTTACTGTTTTTAGTTCCTTTTGCAGTTGACCAATTTCATTTTTTTTTGTTCATTGCATTCTTTTTCCATTTTTTCTATTTTATTTTGCAGTGATCTCATTTCGTTTCCCCATGTTTCTTCTAACTCTCCTTTAAGATTTTTTATTCAATCTTCAAAGAAAGCCTTGTGACATGGAGACCAGTTTATGTCTCTCTTTGGGGCTTTTTCTGGAGTTGCTTTACCTTTAGGGGCCTCAGGATTTGAGGTCTGACCCTCCCTCTCTCCATAAAAGTTGTCTATGGTGAGAGCTCTTTTTGTTTTTTTATTCATTTTTTTAAAATTGTGAATCTGTTTTGAAGTTCTTCCAGAGTATCTTTTTCTAGAATCGTGTTGTCCTCCAGATAATGTGGATTTTTTTTGCTTCAAAATCAGTCTAGAGGCTTCATATGTTGGTGGTTTGAGGGAAGGTTAGAGGAGGTTACAGAGACTTCTTTCTGATCTCTGCCACCATGGCTCCACCCCCGGAAGGAAGTCTATTTTATACTATTGAAAGTTATTTTGAATGGAATTTCTTTTTATATTTCTTGCTGCTGAACTTTGTTGGTAATATATAAAAAATTTGGCTGATTTACGTGGATTTATTTTGAATCTTACAACTTTGGTAAAGTCATGAATTATTTCTAGCAGGTTTTTAGTTGAGTCTCTAGGGTTTTCTAAGTATACCATCATGTCATCTGCAAAGAGTGATAATTTGATTTCCTCATTACCTACTCTAATTCCTTTAATCTCTTTTTCTTCTCTTACTGCCAAAGCTAACATTTCTAATACAATATTAAATAGTAATGGTGACAGTGGGCAGCCTTGTTTCACTCCTGATCTTATTGGGAATGGGTCTCATTTGTCCCCATTACATATGCTGCTTGCTGATGGTTTTAAATAGATGCTACTGATCATTTTAAGGAAAAGCTAATTTATTCCTATACTCTCTAGTGTTGTTAATAGGAATGGGTGTTGGATTTTATCAATTGCTTTTTCTGCATCTATTGATATAATAATGTGTTTTTGTTAGTTTGGTTATTAGTATAATTGATTATACTGATAGTTTTCCTAATATTGAGCCATCCCTGCATTCCTGGTATAAATCCTTCTTTGTCATATTGTATCCTGGGGATGACTTTCTGTAATCTTATTGCTAATATCTTATTTAGGGTTTTTGCACAAGATTGTTTCTTTCTACACAATGCAGCAGCACCTACCAGTCTTCTCAGAAATTTGGGGTGCTTGGCTTATAGCTTCTGCTTTCCCGACAGAGTCATATTTCATTTCTGTTTATTTTTCTATTTATCTATAGCTATATTAGATTAGACATAAACTCCGTTGAGAGCAGTAAACTCTCCCCAGAGAGAGATTTTTCTTTTTGTAGACCCAGCATTTAGCACAATAGCTTACACAGGTTTGCTGATTTGAGTTGAGTCTTTCTTTACTTTTAATCTTCCTTTTTTTTACTCTTCTTCTAATTCTAGATAAGCTTCTTCCTTCTGAGACTTCTTGCGTCCCCCATGATGTCCTTTTTCATAACCTCTATAAATCTTTACTTAGACCAATACAATTTCTACATGCCATTGATGCTACCAATGGAAATTTTGATGTAAAATGTACTGAAAAATATAAGGAAAACTTTAAAAACTAATTATAAGGCACTCATGAAGTGATGTCAAAGACCCAAGGTCTCTCCTCTTACAGCATTATCTCTTCTGATACCAGAATGTCTTCTAGAAGGGAAAAAGTCAAACCAACAGAAGATTCTTAACAATTAGTGGCTTTTAAATGTCTCTGGTTTTCCTCTCTCTCCAACATAAAAGTTCCTTTCTAAGGGCAGGAGGACCTGAATTCAAATCTGACCTTAGACACTTAACACTTCCTAGCTGTGTGACCCTGGACAAATCACTTAACCCCAATTGCCTCAGGAATAAAAAAAGTTCCATTCTTTTACTTGACTAATAAATTAGACCCACTTCCAAAATGTCTGAATACTTTTCAATCCTCATTAAAGCACTTCCATGACATATCATCATGGCTTTCTGAAAGCAGTCTTATCACCTTTGCTATTGGAGAGATAACATTAGCCAGGCATTTTGATACCTGTTTACTTCCCCATTATGATTCAATATTCCAAGAGCAACTGTCACCTAAAGCCTGTGTGATACCCATTTGAAGTTACTTTGGCTATACAGATAGTATAAATTTTAGTAAATCTTCCTTAGTTAAGAAAAACCTTACATAAATCTTTTAGTGGAGACTCATATATACATAAATTACATCACTTATTAGTAATCACGAATTTTGTTCATAGTAATAAATCTCCCTTTCACCCTTACATTTCCAGCCCTGTGACTTTACTGGTTGGCTTGTGAAATGTACTTAACCTTTAATGTGCTTCATTTCCCCACCTAATAATTGTCATTTTTGATAGTTTTGATACTAGAAGAAGGAAAAAGGCAGACACTCAAGTAAACTATGCTTGTCTATAAAATGATCAATAGTTGCTTAGATTATTCTAGATGGACTCTAATGAACCGAAGGCTATAATGCACATTATGACTTTGATATGGTATGATTTCAGTGATCAGTTTCAAATCCTAATAAGAAATTGTTGTAATTTATCATGTTATAATCTATTTTTATTTCTGTTTGTATATACAATCTTTTCTACCCAATTTCCATGGAACAACAACAAAAAAAAAAACAGCAGCAGTAACATAAGTAATTATTAAACATGTAGAACTTTAATGTTTCATAAAATACTTTATGCATATTATCTCATTAGATAATCATCACAACAAGCCTGTGATGTAAATACTATTATTGCCCTCATTTTCTAGGGCAAATTATCTTCATTTATAGATGAGAAAACTAAGGAAAGGTGATTAAATCTCTTGCATAGGTTCACAGAGCTAACATTGATTAGGAGAAGATTCAAAATCAATTATTCTATTTCAGATTTATCACATTTGTACAACACTAGAGGTTCTAAGAGGTGGAGGTAAGAAATGAGTACATCCTAGGCATGGACAATAGTCTGAGTAGTGATCTAATATATAAATG
Organism: Myrmecobius fasciatus; assembly: GCA_023553655.1. Taxonomy (NCBI): domain Eukaryota; kingdom Metazoa; phylum Chordata; class Mammalia; order Dasyuromorphia; family Myrmecobiidae; genus Myrmecobius; species Myrmecobius fasciatus. Next base: position 25,328 of record JAJPUD010011932.1, read on the forward strand.
AAATGTGGGAAATAGCTATGAAAAGTGGGATAGTGGGAGTAAATGTAAAGGCTAGAAAAGTAAGTGGATACCAAGTTGTAAAGGACTTGAAATGTTATATTTCATAGAACTTAAGTAAACCTGTTGTGTAAATTAGACTGAATCTTTTTTTCACATAAAGAACTTGGATTTTATGGATTCCATCCTGTCTTTGAGATTTTCACCAGCTATTCCCACCTATAAGCTGTTAGTTCTGAGATTTCAGTTGGCAAGGACTCAGAAACATAAATATTATATTAATTAAACATGACTTTTGATGTTTTTAAAATCAATTTCTGTACCATGATATATGGCAACTATTTTTATAGCACCTTAGGTAGTGATAGAAGTGTTTCTTTGAGATCTCCCAATAGGTATAGTATGACAAATATGCTTGTCAGTTTAAGAGATTCACGAGTTTTCGCCTTTTCTCTGAGACATTAATCTAGATGGCATAGGCTGATTATATAGCAACTGGACCTTCTCTGCCCACCAGAAAGAAGTCCTCTTTGACAGAGCTGTTTGTGGTATATTCTGGTTCAGTGAATACAGAAAACAAGTTTTCCAGCTCTGCTGTCTCTTTCCCAGTATAGTATCCACTACTAGGTAAATGTGTTTGTGGAAATTAGGATGACTTTACAGCAATCCCAAAAAGCTATATTCAAACATGTTAGATGCCTAAACCTGTTCTTTCAGAATATAAATAAAAATGTGTTAGAACAAGGACTATTAGATATTTAGCAAATATTTTGAGCATTTTAGATATCAAATCTTAGCAGTTTTCCTGTGTCTCTCAGAAGCAATTAAATAAAGCTTCCTTCTTGTTAACAACAAAGCTAGAGGAACCATGATGAATTGCCCAGTTCCTTTCAAAGCACCTCAAAGACCCCAGGCTTCCATTTTATGCTGATGTATAGGGTTATCAGTTTAGTAAATACAACATCTCTCCCTTCGCTAATATCTGCATGATTGATGCAAGGATTTTTTTTTTTTAAATTTTGCCAACCTGCATTTTGTGACTCTAACATGGAAAAAATGAGCTGAAGGAGTTTCAATTATAGGCATGTGAAAAAACTAATTAGTATCATAACACATTTGATGATGGGAAGGAAAAAAGGAAGACATTCCTTGGAGAGAGAATGTGCATATTATGTATAGAAGATAATCCTGCTAATAACCCTAGCAAAACAGGAAGAGAAACACTGGCAATAAAGAAGACAGTAATTACCTCTTTTATGATGTGAGCAGTTCCTGCCTTTGATCACAGGAGAGCACTGTTCATCTATGAAATGTTTTGTTTAAAGGAAATAACTGGATCCTTTACAAGGCAGGTGAGGCTGGATGTGGCAAATTATATGGCCTTTATTATTGAATCATAGCTATAAAAGAGAAACACATTATCCTCATAGAAAAGTGGATATATGAACAGGATTTTATAAAGTTGCTAGCATATTGCTACTGATATCAACTGATATGTATAAATGTATGTGTCTTCCTGAGGTAAAACTAAAATGTTGGCAACTGCAACTGCAAATGCTATACTTGCTTATATTTTCTATTAGGAAGGGATAAAAAAAGAAGCTGGATTTTTTTTTTTTTTTGAGTAAGGTGAGGAAAATCAAAGTGTTTCTGTGAGAATACAATAAAACAAATGTGAATTTGGTAACATACATATACACATAGATATATATGTATACAATGCATCAACACATATACATACAACACATACATGTATGCATACCTATACACATGCATGCACACATATGTAACATGTGTATATGTGTAGATATGTGTGGATAGATAGATAGATATAGTCCTAGGAATCACACAAAAGGCATCATGTTGTATTGTATGAGAATCAACTTCAGAGGCAGAAGACCTGAATTTGAGTTAATTTCTAATACATTCAGGGTTTGTGTCTCTTGGTAAGTCATTTAACTTCTTATTGCCTCAGGTTTCTCACTAAGTTGGTTTAAGGAATTTTTCTACATGAGTTCCTTACACCAGTGAAATGACAAATATGTAGTTTTTTTTTAAAGTCACAAAAAATTGCAAAGTGAAATGAATCACAAAATCAACATTGCTCCCCTCTGCTCCCATATCCATTAATCCATACATACTTTTTTTAGGGAATATGCATGATTTGATTCCAACAGCAACTGGTCGATATGAGAAATGTTGCTCAAACTGTATGAAAGTACCCTGAAATAGTGGGAATTCTCTTTGCACAAAATCTCAGCTCTACTGGGTATTACCTACATGCTCTCCAGGAAATGAAGTAATCTCAGTCTCAGTTTCCTTTTCTATATAGTAAGAGAGGGCAATGACTGCACTAGATAACATTTAAGGTATTTTCCTTATCTAGTTAGATGATTATTATTTTTTCCTAAACTTCTTTGGGAAGCAGGGATAGTGGACTAAGAAAGGACTATTTTAAAGTGTGTGACAAGTCTCAGTCATCTTCCATTAAAAAAAAAAAAACAGTTAACAACTTTCTTAGACCCTAAAAATTCAGAGAAAGAAAAGTATTTTAAGTACATCATTTTCTAAGTACTCTATTGTGTAAAGAAGTCATGTTTACCAAACACAATAATTTTAATTCATTTTCTCCATCCTCATTTTCTATCTTCCTAGAATTTTTCTAGCACAATGCGGCTAGTCAATGAGCTTGAGGCAAGGTAAGATGGCTACTCTCTCTGACTTGTATTGAGATACATTTACAGAGAACCTAATAACTACCTATTTGGAATGGTTTAAGTCTGTATTTATTTTTTTGTTTCTTTGTTAAGCTTTTAATCTAGATATTTAGCAGTAGGCTGATAGAATCTGTTAAAGGCGAGTGGGTAATATATCTCTACATGAGCTCCTTACACCAGTGAAATCCCAGATATATTGTACTAAAATTTGCAAACTGAAATAAATCATATAGAAAATATTGCCCCCTCTGTTTCCAAATCTGTTAGCACACATATACGTGTTTAAGGAATATGCATGCTTAGATTCCTGTTACAACTGGTCAATATGAGATATGTTGATCAATATAATAAAACATATAATGTCTGGTTTCATATAAAACACCAAAACATTTATTTCTAATTTGAAGAATTTAATCAATCAAATGGATGCTTTTTCTATATAAGCTTAATATTTGTAATGGTTTAATAGTCAAGTAAACTTTCCACTTTGATCATTCATTCAGTTGATGAATGTACATATCCTAACAGATTTTTTTTATTATTTAGTGTGAGCTACATTCACTATTCTAGCTGAGAAAAGCCCAGTAAATCAGATCACATTCATAATAAAGGCATGAATGCATAAGATTTGTAGAACTATGCTAAAATTAAGATTAATTAGGAATAAAAAGGAGTATATTGCCTCTCTTATTCTTTTAATAAGCACATAACTTATTGGACATATAAAACAGGGTATCCATAGGCAACTCAAACCCCAAACTGAATTCACTATTTTCTTTTCCATTCTCCTCATCCTAATTTCCCTATTATAGTTGAGGGCACCAGCATTCTTATAGCCATTGAGGTCCACAACCTCAGTGTCACACTTAGCTCTCTACTCACTTTGTATATTTAAATTTGTTGTCAAGGCTTAAAGTTTCTACCTGCACAGAATCTACCATTTATGGTCCCTTGCCAGTCTGGCACAGGTCCTCACTATCTCACATCTTGAGCATTACAAAAACTTGAAGTTTGGTCTCTCTGCTTCAAGTATGCTCTGATTTACTCTACATTGAGATGCCAAAGTGATCTTACAAAACTGAAATTATGAACAGAATCATTCTACTCCTCTCTAATCTCAATAAACATCAGTGTTGTTTCTATTACTTCAAAAATCAAATGGAAAATCCTCTGCTTAGCTTTTAAAATCCTCTGCAGTCTGACCTCTTTGTAGGTTTCCCGTCTCATATTTTATGCCTTTTACATATGTTATGATCCAGTCACACTGACTTTTGTCTTTGTACATGATACCCTATCTTTGGACTCTGCCTTTTCACTCTGCCTTTATATTTGGAGTGTTCTTCCACTTTACCTTTGTTTCTCCTCACTTTCTTCAAAATCCATTTCAAATCTCATCCTTCCAGTCTTTTCCTATCTGCCCTCTCTGTCCCCATCTGATATTATCTCCAATTCATAATTCATGTAACTTGTATGTATATAATTGTTTCTATGTTGTCCCTCATTCACTAGAATGTGACCTCCTTGAAGACAGGGATTATATTTTTTGTTTTTCTTTATATCTCTAGCACTTAACATATTGTTTGACACAGTAGGCACTTACATCTGTTGATTAACTAATTCACAGCTGATTATTGCTATCATCAAATCTTGACTAATTTAATACACAATTTTAGTTGTATCTCACAGTGTCAATACTTCTAGGGGAATTTTGGAAGTATAGATTGATTATTTTTAGGTAATTAGGGGAACAAATTTCCTGGAATTATTATTAGTGCAAAACATGCCATTGGCTTTTCACTTAGGGGCTGGGGGATTTTTTTATCTTCTCCATAACAAATGTATTGTAACTATTTTGAATAAGAGACTGGAAGAGAGCAATAAAGTGAATTAATTCATTATTAAGAATTGTTAATCAAAATTATAGACTTTTCATATAGTAGCTCTATTTAATAACATACAAGTTACAAAGGAGAAAGTTGATCAAAATGCCTGGTGCTAAATATTGATGAACCCATTTTTAAAAAATATTTACATTTTGGCTTTGTGGAACTAGAGACATCCTTTGGAAGATTTATTCTCCTAAAATTGTCCTGGGAATATGCTTAATATTAAAAAAAATTCATTCCAAAGGCTCTTTAGACACTTTAATGCCTCTAGATACTAAAAAACAAACAAACAACACCAAAAAAACATACAATCAAAAGAGTATTTTGGGTACTGCAACTACTCTGAGTAAACAAGATAATAATAGACAAGAGAAATAAAGTGAATTAGTTCCTTGTTAAGAATTGATAATAATTATAGAATTACCATAAAGTGAATGTAAATAAGGAGATCCAAACTACAGTATATTCTATTTGCGTTGATTTTAATTCTCTGAAGGTTATTTTCTGGTTATCAGTGAAGGCTATTATAGTAGGAAGGTCCCTGTGGTGACTTCCATAAGGTTGTGGTTACTGTATGTTTTACAGAAAAGCCTGACAGAAAAACCTCCCTATGGTCCACCAGATTTGTAAATGAAAATTCCACAAAAATACTAATTTTCCTCTACTTAGTGCTTTAGAATTTAAAATACACTTTCTTCCCAGCATTAGTAGTAAAAGTACTATCATTTCAATTTTTGTAGAGAAAATCACTGAGAATTAATGATCTCCCCAGAGCAATATGGTCAATAAGTGGCAGAACATATTTAACCTTAGTTGTGGTTATTTTATTGGTCTTTTCATCACACCATATTATTATTCCATCACTATGTAATGTATTTTTGAGTTGGTTAAAGTTAGACATGAACACCAGGCATGAATTAGAATTGTCTATCTTTTCTAATTCATATTGATTCTTCTCTTCATTTTTGAAATTCAACAGTACTTTCTTCAGTAGACTTCTTTTCCTAAATCTTCTTCTCACCTCCCATTTCTCTTTTTCTCTGGGATTTCATTCCTTGTATTCCATATATAACTTGTATACACATAGTTAATTACCTGTTGTCTCCTCCCTTGGCATGTGAGCTTGGGATGGAGACAGTTGTTTTTCTTTTTCTTTTTTTTTATTCACGTCTTCAATTCCTGGCATTTAGTAAGTGCTTAATTAATTCTTATTAACTTTATTTAGTTTGATATCATAGTCAATTGTGGAAGTCTCATTAAATCTTGGGAGGCTACTTTTTTCTTCTTTAATACATTTCTGGTACCAGATACCTTCCAAATTTGTTTTGATCATTGTACAACATACATTTCAGGCTATTTGGGAAGTGAATGAATGAAAATGAATAAAATAAGCATTTAATATGTGTTAGTACTATTTAAACACTGTGGATAAAAATCAAAAGAAAGATGATCTTTCCCCAAAAAGAATTTATAATCTAAGTGGAGGAGACAACAAATAAAAGAAAAGAGTGGCTAGGGAAGGAGCCCAGTTAGAGATGTTGAAGTGGAATTAAAGAATATTATTATTGACAGATACAGCAATATAATTATTGAATATTGATTTTACAATAGTTCTAGAATTGTAAAAAGGGTAAAGGATTCTCTTAAATCAGAAGGATGGATAGCAAGGGGATGTTCTATATGAAATATAAAGCATGGATTGCATTGATTGGAAGTAGTGGGCCATAGGATGCACTCATCAATCAGGAGAGGTCAGGTACCAGGATGAGAATTTCAGATTTGAGAGTTAAGCCCCTAGGCTTAGAGGATCAGTCAGTTAAGTCAATTATATTTTTATTAATTATCTTCTAAGTGTCAGCCAAAGGGCTAAATGCTAGGATACTAAAATGAAAAAGAAAGATAACATCTGTTTTCAAAAAGCTCATCATCTGGGCTTAACTAGATGGAATAGTAGATAGAGCACCAGCCTGAAGGCAGGAGGACCTGGGTTCCAATCTAGCCTCAGACACTTAACACTTTCTAACTGTGTAATCATAAGCAAGTCATATAACCCTAATTGCCTCTCAATAAGGAAAGATAATACATAAAAGGAAACTGAAAGTGGGGTGAGAGAAAGTAATGAGATTCAAAGAAATGAAGGATAAATCCAAAGGAGCACAGCCAGATAGAAAAGGAAGAGATAGCTGATTTAAGTGCTCTTTTTAAGGGGATGTTGTTACAGAAACTTCCACATTCTAGTCAAAGGAAAGGACTCTAACGGAGGAGGTTATTGGTACAATTGGAATACCAAAATACGGTGGCAGCTGTGGTAAATATTGGGAAGATCCACATTTGATCTTATATATCATGACTGTACTTCAAAGTTTTACCCTTTGCTATTCCCCAATTTTAATAACCACATTTTATCCATATTCTCTCTGGAAACCCATGATATTTTGCCATGTCTCTAGAAGAGTTAAAGTTGAGGTAGTGATATATATTCTACCACTATTCTGTCTGTGGCTAATTTCAGACTCTAGTTAACTCTTCTTATGTAGCCATGTAGTTTCCCTTTACCCATTCCAAGAATTCATGAAAAATCCAGAAATTACTATACATGGCTGTCATCTGTAGAGCTAGATTGGAAGAACATTTAGCTAACATGGATAAGTAGATTCTTTATATCCAGGGACTCATCTGTTTGTGATCTTTGCCTTTGTTTACCTTTCTAGATACTCATATTTCTCAGAAAGGTGTTGATCAAATCCATAAAAGTACTGCAGTAGGAATTTTAAATGCATTCCTCAAAAGTTCACAAATCTTTGGCTTCAAGGGACCACAGAACCCATCTAAGATGATTGATCAATAGAGTAAGCTTTGTTTATGATATTTCTATGATAAAGATCTTTAAATATATAACACCATAAGAACATACTTCCTTAAATAAATATATGTTATAAAATAGCAGCTTTAAAGAATCAAACTTCACTTAGGAAAACAAAGATTTGAGTGTCATTATTCAATTTTTTCACCTTAAAGTCAGATCAATAATTGAACAAGCATTATACAGACTTACTATATTCCAGATGCTTAATCATCAGGGATACAAATACAATGAAAAAAGGATAATCTCTTCCTTTGAAAAAAATTACATTCTAAGGTGGGAAGAAAACACGTTAAAGGGAGGTCAAATACTGTGGTGGTTAGACTATTCACCTTGAGGTATGAAGACCCGAGAAATTAAGGGTGACTAGTCAATATATTCTTTAAAACAGAGGTTCTAGGAGAGAAGATTCTAGAGGTTCTAAAAACGAGGATGAAGAACTTTTACACAGGTAGAAAGGGAAGGTGGTGGAAGGATTTTGGCAAATTTCAGACAGTGAAGATATGTCTATTGTCTATTGGGTTATATCAAGTGAATGTAAAGGAGCTATTACTAGCTACTACTATTATTATTTTAGTAATACACACACATAGACACACAGAGAGGGGAGATGCATACACACATAGAAAGAGAAAGAGAGATAGAGACAGAGACAGAGAGACAGAGACAGAGTCAGAGAGACAGAGACAGAGACAGAGACAGAGAGAAAGTCAGAGAGACAGAGAGAGAAACTGACACAAACACACACACACATATGGAGAGAAAGAGAGAGAGAGAGAGAGAGAGAGAGAGAGAGAGAGAGAGAGAGAGATGAGCTTGGATTTATAAGAATAGATTGCCTTTTCTAGGGTTACAATTAGTATCTGGGCATGCCATCTCCTATTTTCACTAAAACTAATTTTGCTCTATCGATGTTATCTTTCATATCTTTTGATGTTAAGAGTGATTATTGGAAAGGAGATCTCACTTTGAAAAATTTAACTTTTTAAAAGGAAATAAATTTTCTTTCTTTTTCCCTGATAATATTTATTTTTCTCTTGTTTTGTCACGATTTTCCAAAGGTGAGAAAGATAGACTTTTTTTCTTTTCTTTTAAAAAAACCTCAAACCCCAAAACAAAATCAAATGAAAAATAACCACAACCAAAAAACCTCTTTCTCTTTAGGTTGAATTCCATGCTCATCAAAAGGTTCCTGATTTCAGGCACTGTCACTGATTTTCTTTCCATCTGCACAATAAGCCCAATGACATTCTATCCATTGTCAAATGGCTCTCCTCTCCTGATTTGCATCAAGAGGGGTGCTATCATTTGCAGACTTTGCTCTTCTCTAAAAAATCTATGTCAATTTGTGTCAAGGATTTTAATGGCAATTCTTGACATCTTTCCATTAGTAATTACCTAGATATAAACTCTCAAATTAGGATGAGTAGGGCAAAAATAAACATTAGACTAAATATATTTTATAATATTATTTCTTTTATGTCACATCAAGATTCATGGATATTTTTTCAAAGAATAATGTAGAATAATAAATAATAAAAGTAACTACAGAATCTGGAGCATTTATATGTTATAAAGGAAGTCAGATTTTATGCTTGACAGCAATTAAAATAAATGTAAACAAACATAATTAGCTCATTTTCTTTTAAAGGAGAGATCTGAAGGCTTTTTATTGGTCTCACTGAGTTTAATCTCTGAGATTTAGATATTACTTTGAAAATCAGTCTATCACCTTATCTTCGACATTATTGCATTAGACTTAAAAAGAAACTCTACATGCTTACAAAGTGTTTTTATAGGGTTAAGTTAAATTTTCTCTTCCAGATAGGTTTGTGTGTGTAAAAATGAGAGTGGCAGAAAGCAATAGGAAGAGACCAATTATCACTAAATAAAATTATCTGCTACCTTGAAAATTCTTCTATCATGCCAATAAACTTGCTAAGGGAATTTTGTGGCAGAATTTTAAGAAAATTGTCACATTAACATCTCCTTTTAAATTATATTTCTTTTAAAGAGTGATTAATCAGGAGTAAGTTGTAGATAGGATAAAAAATTCTTTCTTTGGAATAAAATTTATCCTAAAAATTTCAAGTAGTCCACTTGTAAACGAGAAGAGACTTAGGAGAGCTAAAATTTGGTTAAAACTAGATGGAATGTCTTTCAATATTCCTGCTCAAGAGAGGGTCATGATTCTATTTCCTGAGGGATGCTGAACCATGCCCCAAATAACAGAAGCATGGACTTTGGATAACAGAGCAGTTGTTTTCAGAGCCCATTTTACAATAATAAATTTAACCTCTGGATTCTCTTAGGAAATAAGTGTAGTTCAACTGCATCAGACAAAATATATTTTACATACTGTGCTGAGTAGTTGAACATAGCTCAACTACCTACTTCCCACAGTATTTTAACATCCCTTTTTTCCTTTTTTGGTTTTCTCCTTTGAATCAAACATTTTAGAGTTATAATGTAAGCATAATTGTTGGGATTTCCCTAAAAGCCCATAGTATCCCAAAAGCCCTTTGTGTCTAATTGCAGAATCTAGTCTGTTTTTTAGGTTTTTCCAGTACAGCTTTTTGAAACAGAATTTCAAGCAAATAATTTCTGAATGGCTGGTAAAAATAAGCTTCAGGAATTGAAAAAAAAAAGACTTGATCATGCTATAGTATAATAACATTTATATGCATTGTATATTATTCAAGCTCCATTAATTCTTTCTCTGAAGATAGACAGAACCTTTCATCATAAGTCCTTAAAATTGTTTTAGATCAATGTTTCAGATACTAAGTTATTTAAAATATATCATCATACAATATTGCTATTATTGTGTATGATGTTCTACTGATTATTCTCACCTCATTTTGCTTCAGTCCTTTATAAGCCTTTCCATATTTTAATGAAATATGTCCTGCTCATAATTTCTGGTAGAGCAAGAGTATTCCATCACAATTATATGCCACAACTTATTTAGCTATTCCACAATTGATGGACATTCCCTCAAATTTCTAATTCTTTGTTATCACAACATGAGTTGCTTTAAATTTTTTAGTACAAATAGTTCCTTTTCATTTTTGGGAAGATCACTTAAGTATACAGACCTTGTATTTGCTAAGTCACAAATTATGGACAATTTTATAGTTGAATTGATTAACAACTCCATCAACAATGCATCAGTGTCCTAATTTTTATGGGTAGGTCCCTTAAAGTTTCAGTGCTTAAAGGCACTGCCAAAAGTTCTAAGATAGAGAGGAAGTGCTAGCCATCACTGGTAATTTTAATGACTCATTTATATATTGTTTTAAAGTTTACAAGTGACTGCAGTCATTATCTCATTTGATCTTCATAACAACCCTTTGAGATAGGTTTTATTATTGACATCATTTTGTCCAGGAGAAATTGAGACTGTTGAAATAAGTGAAATGATTTACCTAGAATCATATAGCTAAAGAGTGGTTAAAGTAAAATTTGAACTCAGGACTTCTTAACTTTAATGCTTTATCAAAGCATTTACGAAGAGAGAAGCTAATTTCTTATAGAAAGCTCCCTACATTAATGAAATCCTAAGTTTTCTCCCTTTCTTTCTTTCCCCCTCTCTCCCTTCTCCTCAACTTTCCATCTACCTCCGCCCCCTCTTTCTGTCTCTGTCTCTCTCCATCTCCTTCTTTGCTTACTTTCTTTTTTCCTCTTTTGTTTCACATACAGATACATTCATATATGCAGCAAGCACATATGATATGTAAACCTATATGTACACATCTCAATATAATGCATGTGTACTATAACACCATAATACTGGAATGTTTCTTTTTTAAATTTTAAAGTGCTATATCTCCATTTGATAAGAATTATTTGTTTGAAAGGCTATTTCACAGAGACGAAATAAAGAAAGTTTTTGAATTGTGTTGGCTTCCATGGAAACCAGAGAATGTATGCTTATTCTGTCACTCTAAAATATTTATTTAATGTACAAAAACATATGTGGTTATACATATATAATATATACATATATGTGTATATAAAGTATAGTACATGTATATATACAAACTGAACTATGATTTCCTCAGGATATTATAGAAACAATCAGATAAATTCCTAGTAATAATATAATTTTCATAGACACAGTCTTGGAAGTCAACCATAATTTAGATAATTAGAAAGCTTCCAGAGACTGTGAAATATTAAGTGATTTGCCTAATATCTTTGTCATAGCTGTGACTTGAGCTCATTGCAAGGTTATAAGCCTGAGTTTCTAGAAAGAAATAGAGGGGATTATGCAGAGAAGCAGGTTTTTGGATAAAGAATGTGAGTTTAATTGTGATCATACCCAGGTGGAGATACTTCACAGTAACTTGGAGATGAATTCTGGAGAAAAATGAAAGGTATGGCTTTGGGAAATCTTTATATCAATATGATAATCAAAGCTTTAAGAGGGAATAAAATCCCAGAGAATATGCAGAAAGAACAGAAGAGAGCTAAGAACAAAGCCTTGCAAATATTTTTTTTCTGAGGTAAGAGAAGGGTGAAGATCCACAAATAGAGTCAAAGAAATAGTGGCAGCTAGGTGGATCAGAATCTAAGTTCCAATCCTGTCTGGGACAGTGACTGTGTGAAGACTTATTCTCTCTCAGTCTTCCTTCCCTTACTTGTAAAAAGAAGGTGCTGTATTCAATTGCTCCAAAGTTCTGACCAGCTCTAAGATAAAGATTCTATGATTTTATAACTGTTTTACATGTCTAAGAAAATGAAGAAAGAAGCTTGGTAAGAATATAACGCAAATCTGAAGATAAGAAAACAGAAATTCATTAAGTACTTACTCTGGGCATAGATTATTCTTCAAATCTTTTTATCTTCTTAACTGAACTATTTTAACAGTTTTTAATTGGTCTTCTTATTTCCAATCTATTCTTTCCTTAAAGATACTTGTTCCAGATAAGGATCTAAGTAATAATCCAAACATACTATCATGATCATATAATCACAGTGATCATGATGAAAAATGTGGCTTTCTATTGCAATTTAATAAAGTTTGAATTACTTATGCTTATGCTAATCTTTTCATATGATAAGCCTATAATCAACACTGAACTCTCACCTATCCTTCTCCCGCCTCTCCTATATTTATGCTTTTGTTCATGCAATCTCCCACATTTCTCCTGACATGCTGAAATCAGTCTTTTTTAAAAGTAAACTCAGATGTCAAATTTTCCATGGAGGCTTCCCTGCTACCTTTATGTTAATATGACCTGTCTTGTAAATTTCATTTTATTTCACAATCCTGTAATCCTATCATAGTCTATGTTATAACATTAATTTGTCTATGTCATGTATTACTTCCATCTTTCCTCATCCTCTCCTTAAACTAAGCACACTGAGAGAAAAGTTGATGACCAAATCTTTGTAATTTTATGCAAAGAGTAGGTTCTTAAGAATTATGCTTGCAGATTATCTTCCTAATTGACAAGGATAAGAATTCATTATATATACAGTCAGTGGAGATCATGAATTTTTGTTGACAGTGCTTTCCAAGGAAATGCTAGAATTTACCCAGCCACGTATATGGATTTATTTGTTAATTCTACATTTTCTCAAGTTTATTTCTTAGAAATTTCATAGTTCTCCTAGTAGTTTTGTAATGGATGTATAATCTATTTTATTATACTTATTTCTTTATATTTTATCTCCTCTGCAAGACTATAAATTCCTTAAGGGTGGGGACTATCTTTTATCTTTGTGTTTCTATTTCCAGCAATGAATAGGGTGTCTGGCATAAAGTAAATACTTAATAAATAGACTGTAGTTAGATGATGCAAGGAATAGAGCATAAAGCATGGAGGCAAGAAGACTTACAGGGAAATCTAATCTCAAATACTTATTAGCTGAATGACCCTGGGCAAATCTCTTAGCATGTTTTCCCTTAGTTTCCTCATCTGTAAAATGAACTAGAGAAGGCAAATCACCTAAATATCTTTTTTTAAGTTAATCTTTTATTTTTCTCAATTACAAGTAAAAGCAATTTAATGTGCTTTTTTTTTTCAAATTTTGAGTTTCAAACACTCTCCTCTTCCCTGACCTCCTCATTGAGAATAAAAGCAATTTGCCATGCTTATACATATGTTGTCATGTAAAGTCATTTCTATGTAAGTCAGACAGGAAAAGAAACCACAGACCAAAAAAAAGCATGAAAAAATGTTTAAAAAATAAGTATCTTTATCTGTATTCAGGAGACTCAAGGTCTTTCTTTGTTGATGGATAGCACCTTTCATTATAAGTCCTTTAGAAAAAAAAAAACTTGGATCATCTGTATTGCTGAGAATAATTAAATCCTTCACAATTGATCATCTCACAATATTGCTCTTACTGTGTATAATGTTTTCCTACCTCTGCTTATTTTACTTTACATCAGTCTTTCCAATTTTTTGAGATCATCTTGCTCATCATTTTTTCTATAACAATATAATTCAAATTGCAATAATATATAACAACTTATTCAATTATTCTCCTGTTGATGGATATCACTTCAATTCCCAATTCTTTGTCATCACCAAAAGAGTTGCTGTTAGTATTTTTGTACATATGTGTCCTTTTTCTTTTTTTAAAAAATCTTTTTGGGGGGCAGCTAGGTGGCACAGTGGATAGAGCACCAGCCCTGAAGTCAGGAGGCCCTGAGTTCAAATCTGGTCTCAGACACTTAACATTCCCTAGCTGTGTGACCCTGGGCAAGTCACTTAACCCCAATTGCCTCAGCAAAAAGCAAAAAAAAATTAAAAAAAAAATAAAATAAAAATAAAAAATCTTTTTGGAATACAGATTTATTGGTGGTATAGCTTACTCAAAGGATATACATGGTTTTGTAGCTGTTGGGACATAGTTTCAAATTGCTCTCTTGAGAGGTTGAATCAGTGCACAACTTCCCCAACAGTACATTACATTAATGTTTTAATTTTTTCATATCCCCCCTCAGCATTTGTCATTTTCCTTTACTATTATGTTAGCCAATTTGATAGTTATATGGTGATAACTGAGTTGTTTTAATTTGCATATCTCTAATAAATTGTAATTTAGAACATTTTTATGACTATTGATACCTTTGATTATTTTCTCTGAAAACTGCCTGTTCTTATCTTTTGATCATTTGTCAATTGAGAAAAGTCTCTTATTTCTTAAATTTGATTGTTTCCTATATATTTGAGAAATGAGGTCTTTGTTATAAATTTGCTGTAATTTTTTTCACAGTAAAGATTAAAAACTACATATTTCCCTCCTTCCTATTTTACCTCATTTCTTCTTCTTCTTCTTCTTCTTCTTCTTCTTCTTCTTCTTCTTCTTCTTCTTCTTCTTCTTCTTCTTCTTCTTCTTCTTCTTCTTCTTCTTCTTCTCTCTCTCTCTCTCTCTCTCTCTCTCTCTCTCTCTCTCTCTCTCTTTCCCTTTTCACCCTGTCCATTCTCAGAAATAGTTTGCTTCTACTTTTACCTCTTTCAAATTGTCCCCCCTTCTATTAGTCCCCATTTTCTTATCCTTTCCCCTTTTTTCTCTATAGTGAAATCAATTTCAATACCCAAATGAATGTGTATATTATTTTCTCTTTGAGCCAATTCTGATCAGGATAAGGTTCATCTCCTTTCCTTCCCTTTCTTCCACTTTCTGCTCCACTGTAAAACCTCCTTTGGATCTCTTTTATATTACATATTTTACTCCATATTTTCCATATAGGAATGCAAACATATAACATTGAATCCCTTATGGTTTTTCTTTCCTGTTTTGCTTTTTAAGTATCTATTATTCTTACATTTGAAAGCCAAATTTTCTATTCATTTCTAGATTTTCATTAGGAATGTTTGAAAGTCCTTCATATATATATATATATATATATATATATATATATATATATATATATATATATATATATATATATATATATATATATCCATTTTACCCCCTCAAGGATTATATTCAGTTTTAATGGATAAATGATTTTGGGTTGTAATTTTAGCTCCTTTGTATTCCAGAATATGATATTCTAAGCCATCCAATCATTTAATGCAGAAACTGCTAAACCTTGTGATATCTTGGGTGAGTTTTCACCATATTTAAATTGTTTCTTTTTGGCTGCTTGCAACATTTTCTCCTTTGGCTTTGGAGCCCTGGATTTTGGCTGTAATATTATTCAAAGTTTTCATTTTAGTATCTCTTTCAGATGATTGGTGGATTCTTTCAATTTCTATTTTACCCTCTAGTTTTAAAATATCAAAACAGTTTTCCTTAATAATTTCTTGAAAGATAATGTTTAAGCTCTATTGTTCATCCTGACTTTGAGATAATCCAATGATTCTTTAAAATTTTATTTTTAATTAATGGAATAAAATAAGTATTTTCAAAAAATATTACAATGCAAAATATTATTGTGCATGTAATTGCAAATCTACTATGTACAACTTGTTGTTCCTTTCAAATACAAAACAAAATTAGCATTAAATTTCTTTTTTCCTTTGGTAACCCCAACCCCTTCCTTAGAGATGGCTACCATTAGATACAAATATATGTTACATATATATGTATGTGTTTATATAACTTGTATATGTGCACATATGTATATTAAAATTATTCTATACATAATTATCTTTGTCAGTTCTTTTTTCTGAATGCAGATAGCATCTTTCTTTATATATCCTTTATAGTTAATTTGGATATTTATAATAGTCGATATAATTTACTTATTCACTAAAAGACATTCTCAAAATAATATTACTATATACAAGTTTTCTTGGTTCTACACATTTCATTTTCATTATTTTGTGCAAGCTTTCCCATGTTTTTTCTGAGATCATTGAGTTAATTATTTCTTATAGCACTGTAGTACTCTGTCATAACTATATACCACAACTTCTTGTTCAGATATTCCCCAATTTTTGGATAATTCTGCAATTTTCAGTCCTTTTCCACCACAAAGAGAGCTGCTATAAATATTTTATAACATATAAGTTATTTTCCTTTTTTTTCCAAATTATCTTCAGAAGTCATCTAAGTAGTAGTATTTCTGCATTAATGATAATAATAATAATAATGATAGTTTAATAACTATTTGGGCATAATTCCAGATTACTCTCCAGAATGATTGAATCAGTTTGTGATTCCATCAACAATAAATTAATGTCCTATTTTTTTCCATATACCTTTCAACATTTGTCACTTTCCTCCTCCTTCATTTTAGCCAATGTGGTAGTTAAGAATGATATTTTAAAAGTTGGTTTAATTTGCATTTCTTTAATTAATAATTATCTAAAGCATTCTTTCTGATTTCAAATTGTTTTGATTTCTTCATCAGAAAACTTCCTGTACATATGCTTTGCCCAATTATCAATTGGGAAATGTCATATCTTATTATAGATTTAACAAATTTCTTTATATTTTTTAAATATGAAATCTTTCTGTGGGAAACTGTCTATGGAAATTCACTTTCTGCTTTTCTTTTGATCTTGTCTACACTTGTTTTATTTGTGTAAGGCCCTTTTAATTTAATGTAATTGATATTATCAATTTTACACCTAACTTTGCTCTCTGTTTCTGGTTTATTCATTAGTAATTATTTGCCTATCTATAAGTTTAATAAATAATATTTTCCATATTCTATTTTCTTGTAAAATTTCTCTTTTTATCTTGTTTATGTATCCATTTTGACCTCACCTCAGTAATTTGTATTAGATATTGGTCTATGGCCAGTTTCTGCCATACTGCTTTCAAGTTTTCCCAGCAATTTAAAAAAAAAATAAATTCTTGTTCCAAAATCTTAAAGTTTTCATACTTGTCAAATACAAGATTATTTCCTTTATTTGCTGCTGTAAAGTGCATGGCTATCCTATTCCATTAAATTAACTTTCTGTGTCTTAGCTGGTGACCAGACAGTTTTGATATTTGCTGCATTATAATGCAGTTTAACATCTATTGAGTTAAAGCTTTCCTTTACATTTTTCCATTATTTCCTATGATATTCTTAATTTTTAGTTTTCTCCAATCAATTTTATTTTTTTTCTAACTCACATTCAAAATTATAATTAGTGTTTTTGAATTTCCATTCATTTATTTTTATTTCCTATTTTTTATTTGCCTCACTTTTTACCCTATCTCTGTTAACTTCTTATTTCTTATTTTAGCCATCTCTCTGAAAGTTCCTCCCATATCTGTTTACTTCATTCTCCTAAAATTAATTTATGTACCCTTCTAAAAATCCTTCTCCCACAATATTCTCCCAGTTTTGTCACCTTTTTAGGAGTTCAGAAGACTTCTAAACCCTTTCATATGTACATACTATTTTGTCTTTCAACTAGAGATTAATTGGATTCCAGTTGACAATCATCCACTCAATTTCCAGTTCTTTGCCACTACAAAAAGAGCTGCTACAAAGTAAACAAATTTCTAAAAAAAATGGAATTGAGAAAGTAGAAGCTAGTGAATTTATGAAATGGCAAGAAATAATAAAACATAAAAAGAATGAAAAACAAATAGAAGAAAATGTGAAATATCTCATTTGGAAAAACAATTTACTTAGAAAATAGATTCAGATGAAATCACAACTGATTCAGATGTGGCAGTGGTGGTTTCCAGGCCTCTCGGGCCACAGATAGTAAAGACAACTGGTCTCAAGGAGATTTACAGGGTTCCTTTTGCTAACACTTTGTTGCATTGTCTGTACTTGAATTCCATTTGCAGTTCTCAGTCTCAGTCCCAGGGCAAGGATAAAGACTAACACACTAGAACTTGTAGGGGAGCAAGGATGCTGGTCACAGTTCCAAGGTGGACAAGAGTTCTTGTCACTTACAAACCAGGGCACAACATTGGGGAGTGGTAAACCCACCTCTCCTTGGATCACACCACCTTGAAAAAGGCAAAAACTAGCAGGTCACAGAATTACCTCTGAAAACAGCCACACAATGTTCCTCTGACTTTAAAAGCAGATCCTCACTTTAGCATAGAATTAAACGTGAAGAAACAGGATGTAAAATGAAAAAATAGTAGAAAAAGATCTTGCTCATGGAAAGTTACTATACTGACAGGGAAGAATAAAGAAAGTCAAAAGAGAAAAAAAGAAAAATTCTAGATTAAAAAAATTTCAACGAAAAATATCAATTGATTCCAGGCATGGGTGAATTTAATAGAGAAGATTTTTAAAATCATGTAAGAGAGGTAGGGGGAAAATTGATAAGAGAAATCAGAGTGATATAAGAAAATCATGAAAAAACGAGTTTGAAGTTCTAGAAAAAGAAGGTAAAGTAGAAATAGAAAGAATTCATCAATTATCACCTAAAAGAGATCCTAGGGAAAAAAAAATTAAGGAATCTCATGGCTAAGTTTCAAAATTCCTAGGTTAAAGAGAAAATATTGCAAGGAATAAGAAAAATATCATTTTAATACAGAGAGAAAACAAACAGGATTTCACAAGACCTAAAAGCTTCTACTTTAATAGACAGTATCTTTTGGAACATTATATTTCAAAGAGTAAAGGAGATGGAGTTATCCACAAGAATATCTTATCCAGCAAAATCGAATATAACCTTGAATTTTTTTTTGGTGTAGGTATGCTCTAAAGTCCCCTTTAGCTCTAAATACCATGAATCCTCTCCAGGACCTAGAACATGGACAAATTAGGAGTAGCTCCTCATCCTTTTTGGACTGCTACCTCAATAACACACTAGAGTGACCACAGCGTAGATCTCAGCATCCCTCAAAATGACTAGAGCCTGAAACCTGAAATTCCCCTTTCTAATCATTAGCTTCTATCCTTCCATGTTTTTTACTCCCTTATTCCTTCCTAACCTATTATTTGCTCTTATGAGGACATGTGCTACTCCGATTTATTCCTTTCTTCTCATCTATCAACCAGGTCCTGGACTTATTTCCTTCTCTACCTAGTCTATAGAGTTGTTTTTTCCAGAGATTCCTTTGATATAATGTAAGCTCTTGGAGGGCAAGGATTATCTTATTGTTCATTCCTATGAGAACATGGGTTTCTTGAGAGCAGGAACTGTCTTACTTTTCTATTTGTATCTTTAGCACTTTACACAGAATAAAAGTTTATATAACTAAAAATCTTTCAATTCATCAAATGTACTTTTTTAAAAAGGTTCTTAAACTTGGTCCCCAGATTACCAAGAGGTTTGTGAACTCAGAAAGGAAAAAAGAATTACATCTTTATTCCATTTAACATCTAACTGAAATTTAGCATTTCCTTCCGTTATTTTAAAAATATGATTTTAAGAAGGGATCAATAGGCTTCACCAGAGTAGTCTATGACATACATACAAAGGTAAAGAATGTTGTTTTAATCCAATTTCCTTGTTTTATAGCTGAAGAAAATAAAATCTAGAGAAATTACATAACTTGCTCAAGTTTCTACAGGATGTAAATAAGAGAACTCAGAATCATGTCTTTGACCCCAAATTCAAGGTTCTATAAAAATGATGAGCAGACTGATTTCAGAAAAGTTTCAAAATACCTATATAATCTAATGCTGAATGAAGTGAGCTGAAGGAGGGGAGCAGTGTATATAGTAACAAGATTATATGATAATCAACTGGGATGGACCTATTTCTCAACAATGAGGTGATGATTCAAGGTAATTCCAAAAAACTTGGGATGGAAAATGCCAATCATATCCAGAAAGAGAACTATGGAAACTGAATGTGCACCAAAGCATAGCGTTTTACCTTGTTGTCTGTTTCTTGTGGTTTTTTTTTATTTTTCTTTTGATTTTTCTTGCACAACATTACAAATATGAAAATATGTTTAAAATAATGGTATGTATTTAACCTGTATCAGATTGCTTAATGTCTTGCGGGGGGTGGGGTGGGAACAGAGGGAAAAAAATTGGAACACAATGTTTTACAGAAATAAATGTTGAAAACTACTTTACATGTGTTTAGAAAAATACAATACTATTAAGAAAAAAGAATTATTTGTTTAAAACTAAATAAAAAATAGGTTAAGGAAAAAAAAGAAAATGTGGGGGGACATTACATGTGCCCATTATGGAGGATTTGAAATAAATTCCCATTTCAAGAAAGCATATATATAAAATAAAAGGCATTGTATTCATACCTGTTCATCTTTTCTTTGCTTCCTTATAGGTTATTATTTTCTTCTTTACTGATCATTTTTTGCTTTACTCTTTTTTTCTCTTTTAACTCTTACTCCTCTTGCCAACAGGCTAAAGTTAAGCACACACACACACACATATATGTATATACATACATATTTATATACATATATATACATGGTCACACATATTTGTATATCTATATCTATCTGCATGCATACATACATACACATTTATACATATATAGATATGCATCTAAAACAATATTAATATGGCATACATATGTAGATTTCTCTGTTTTGGAATCTTAAAGTTTGAGTTTGAGATCAATGGTTACTAGCCTTTTTTTTTTTTCTCTAATAAATTCTACTCCTGATCATTGTTATCGTGTTTATGGATATGTCTAATTTCCTATCTCTTCTAACTTTTCTACTTCTATTTCTTAATTTGCCTTGCTATTACTTAACCTCCTCCTATCCATGGATCCCTCATTTATCTTATCTTCCCACACTTTTCCTCCTTCTTTATCCCTTTACCAATAATCTGCATACCTTATCCTACTCAGTTAATCTACATGATCTTCTCTATTCCATCTTATCCTATTCCCTCTTCCCTTTTCCCTTCTTGATTTATCCTTCAGATGACTGTTTTTCCTATAAGATATTTGACATTCTTTTCTATTTTTTTCCTTTTTTATATTTTGCTTTGTTATTTTTTTGGTTTCACACCCTCATTTGCTTCCCCTTATCAAAGAATTATTTTCTTCTTTAAGACTCTGTATCTCCTTCTCTGATCAATTAACTCTTTTTTTTCATGGTCTTGTTTTTCTTGAATGATTCTTTTTTTGTTGTTGTTGTTGGAATTTTTATAAATTCTTTCTGGGCAGTTAGCCATATAATGTTACTCATTGGAATAGGAGAGGCTTTGTTTATTTTAATGTCCTCCTTTGAAGATGAATCCCAAACTTCCCTGTTCCTATAGTATGTTTCTATGGTTGGGTTATTTCTCCTTTGCTTGCTAATATTTTTAATAGAAAATATTTTTTGTATAATGGCTTCTAGTCCTAGGGTGAGGGGAAGGATGTCTGATCCTCACATAATCTTATTGTTACTGTGTAAAATGTTCTCTTAGTTCTTCTCACTTCACAGCATCAGTACATATAAGATTTAACACACTTTTCCGAAATCAGCCTGCTCATCATTTCTTATGGAATTATAATACTCCATTACATTCTTATCCAGCCATCCCCTTTCTGATAGACATCCACTCAACTTCTAGTTCTTTATCACTACAGAAAGGGCTGCAACAAATAATTTTGTACATGAGGCTTTTGTCCCTCTTTTACAATTTCTTTGGGATATAGAACCATTATAGAAACTGCTGGATCAAAGCATATGCCCAGAAGAATGTTGTTTCCAGAGATACCTCTGGGGACTAGTAACTTTTCTGTTTTGCTTTCTTTTTTGTTTTTTTTTCAAGGTGATGTGATCCAGGAAGAGGTCTGTTTACTATCATACTGTATTATATATAGTAGATATTATTGTTTATTTTGTGTTCTCTACTTGAATGCAAATATTTGAGAGTAGAAATTATTGCTCATTTATCTTTGTATTACTTTTTTTTAAATTCCATATTAATCATGATAAAATTAAAATTTTCATGAGAAAGGAAAAAATATAAAAAACAATAATTTGCCTCAATCTGCATGATTGCTGGATGTGGACAGCACTTTATTTTTTTAAGCTTTTATTTTCAAATGCATGGATAATTTTTAATATTTACCCTTGCATAGCTTTGTGTTTCAGATTTTCCCCTCCTTCCCCCCACTCCCTCCTCTAGATGGCAAGCAATCTAATATATGTTATAAATGTTAAGATAAATGCTAACTCCAATATGTGTAAACATATTTATACAATTCTCTTGTTTCACAAGAAAGATCAGATCAAAAAGGAAAGAAAATGAGGAAGAAAACAAAATGCAAGTGAACAACATCAAATAGAGTAAGAATGTTATGTTGTGATCCATATTTAGTTCCCACAGGCCTCTCTCTGAGTGTAGATGTTTCTCTTCATCACAAGATCATTGGAACTGGCATCAATCATCTCATTGTTGGAAAGAGCCACATTTATCAGAATTGATTGTTGAATAATATTGATGTTGTTGTGTACAGTTACCTTCTGATCCTGTTCATTTAACTTCATATAAGTTCATGTAAGTCTCTCCAGACCTCTCTAAAATCATCCTCCTGACATTCATATAGAATAACTTATTTAGCCATTCTCTAACTGATGGGCATCCACTCAGTTTCCAGTTTCTAGCCACTACAAAAAGGGCTGCCACAAACATTTTGCATATGTGGGACCCTTTCTTTCCTTTAAGATCACTTTGGGATATAGTCTCAATAGAAACACTGCTGGGTCAAAAGATATGCACAGTTTGATAACTTTTTGAGCATAGTTCCAAATAATTCTTCAGAATGGCTGGATCTGTTCACAGTTCTACCAACAATGTATCAGTGTCCTAGTTTTTCACATGCCCTCTAACATTCATCATTATTTTTTTCTGTCATCTTATACATCTCAAAGGTGTTTAGTGATATCTCAGAGTTTTCTTAATTTGCATTTATCTAATCAATAGTGATTTAGAGAATCTTTTCATATAATTATAAATGGTTTTAATTTCATTCAGAGTGAAGGTAAAGGGCTGGAGCAGAATTTATTATGCTTCAGGGGAAGTTAAAAAAAAATCAGGGGTAGTAATCCTGATGTCAGATCAAGTAAAAACAAAGATATATCTAATTAAAAGCGATAAGGAAAGAAACTTTTTTTACTAAAGGGTATCATAGATAATGAAGCAATATCAATACTAAATATATATGCACCAAGTGGTATAGCATCCAGATTCCTAGAGGAGAACTTAAGAGAGATGTAAGAAGAAATAGAGATCAAAACTATACTAGTGGGGAATCTCAACCTTGTTCTATCAGAACTAGATAAATCAAACCACAAAATAAATAAGAAAGAACTTAAGGAGGTAAACAACATATTAGAAAGGTTAGGTATTATAGATCTTTGGAGAAAATTGAATGGAGTCAGAAAGGAGTTTACTTTTTTCTTGGTGTTCACGGAGCCTAAATAAAAACTGAATGTATTAGGGCATAAAAACCTCAAAATCAAATTCAGAAAAGATTTTCTATTGTGAGTCTTTTCAAATTGTCTTGGATCACTGCATTGCTGAGAAGAGTTGAGTCTATTCAAATGGATCATTGAACAGTGTTGCTGTTACAGTGTACAATGTTCTCCTGCTTCTGTTCACTTTACTCAGTATCAGTTCATTTAAGTCTTTCCCGGTTTTTCTGAAATCTGCCTGCTCATCAATTCTTAAAGAACAAAAGTATTCCATTACATTGATAAGCCATCTACTTGTTCAGGCATTTGTCAATTGTTCAGAGAGAAATCATAAAAAAGGGTGAAGAGACCCTAATGTATAAAAATTATTTATATTTCTTTTTGTGATGCAATGAATTAAAAATTTTAAGGATCCCTATCAATTGGGTAATATTCTTGCATTTTTTTGGTAACAAATATAGTACCTGGCATACAATAGAATGTTAATAAGCTCTTTGAATAATCTAGACTATACAAATGAACAGGATATCTTCATTTTTCTAAATACCCCTTTTATCATGGACTTCTTTTTCACCTTTTTTCCAGTTTATCATTTTGGGGTTAATTTAATAATTTAGTAGCACATTCCATTATTTATTTATTTCATTAAGTTCAAGGAAAGTAATTTTTTTTATACTTGAATCACATATAATAATAATCTTGATTTATCTTAGGAATTTTAAGAAACTTCCTAGGTGAATAATTGTAAAGTATCTTTATTAGTGATGTTAGATGAATACTTACTTATAATGAATTATATAATATACTTTCATAATTGTAAAATATTAATAATATTATTAACCATACAACTTCCTCCCAAATTTTATGGTGATTACAGTATCAATGCATTTTAAAATATTAACTACATACCAAATGGAACAAAACTCAGTACTAACCAGCTCCTTAGGGTACTTCTGCAGCTAATTTTTCTATGTCAATTTCTTTATAGTTCTCTCCAACCCAGAAATCTAATAATTTGAAAATTATGTGGAAAACCTATGCTAATTTAAGTAGGAAGTTGTCATAGCAACCTTTAAGTATGTTACTACAGGCAATTTACTAACTGTAACCTTTGTATTTGTGCAAGAAATTTTTTTTAGTTTTATGTGAGTTGTGTGACTAATTTTATAAGCTGTTTAGATATATAAAGAAGTCAAAATAATTTAAATTTGATATCACACTTTCTTTCTGGAGAATGATGATTTCTCTTAAAGACTAATCAGAAAGAATATGCTGACTCTGTGGCAATAGGTATCCTATTACTGAATGTCTTTGAGTAAAAGTGAAATGATCACTTATTGGATTAATCATAGAGGATGGTTTTATTCAGATACTTGTAAGATTAGATAATCTTTAATGTTGGTATGAAAGAAATTATTAAGACAGTAGTCAAGCAATAATGGTTCTCTGGGAATTCCCTACTAAGGGTTACTGAGACAGTAATTTCTGATCACTTGAAGAAAATGGATTACATAAAAATATATTGGCAAATGGAACCTAATGATTCTGAGATATTAAGAATCATTCAAGCAAAATCAAAAGAATGAAAAAAAATAGAAGGAAATGTAAAAGACCTCATTGGAAAATGAACAAATAAATGCCCTGGAAAATAGATCCAGGAAAGATAATTTAAGAATTGTTGGACTACCTGAAAGTGATGAAGAAAAAAGAGTTTGGACAGCATTTTTCAAGTTATTGAGAAAAATTGCCCTGATATCTGAGAACTAGAAAACAAAATATTCTTTGAAAGAATCCACCAATAACCTCCTGAGATTCCAAAAATGAAAAGTGCAAAGACTATTGTAACCAAATGTACAATCATCAGGTCAAAAAGAAAATGCTGCAAACAGAAAGAAACAATTCAAATAGCAATGAACTACCACAGTCAGGATTATTCTTAGTAGCCTCTACATTAAAGGATTGGAGGGTCTGGAGTATGATATACCAGAAGTCAAAAGAGGTTGGATTAGAAAAAAAGAATTAATTACCCAGAAAGACTGAACATAACTTTTTAGAGGAAAGGATAGACATTCAATTATTTCTACTAAACAGAAAATTCAATATTCAAATACAATACTCAAAAGAAGCATAAAAAGATAAATATGAAAAAAAATGTGATTCAAAGCTTAGACTGTTTACATTCCTATAAAAGATTATACTTTTAACTCTTAAGAATTGTATCTTTACTGGGGCTATTAGAAGGGGTATACCTAGATAGAGGATGTGGATGTAAGTTGACTTTGATGTGATTAAATAAAAAAAATTATGGAGTGGAAAAAGGATTTTACAGGGTGAAGAGGAAATGGCAG
Organism: Myrmecobius fasciatus; assembly: GCA_023553655.1. Taxonomy (NCBI): domain Eukaryota; kingdom Metazoa; phylum Chordata; class Mammalia; order Dasyuromorphia; family Myrmecobiidae; genus Myrmecobius; species Myrmecobius fasciatus. The sequence goes on from JAJPUD010011932.1 coordinate 51,354, forward strand.
GTAAAATGGAGGTAGAGTATATCACATGAGGAGGCAAAAAATTTCCATTATATAAAAGAAGGAAAAAAGAGAGGAAGATAACCATTGTTAAAAGCTTAATCTCATCAATCTTGGCTCAAAGAGAAAATAACAGCTGAGTTAAGAAATTTATCTTACACTGTACATAAGTAGGAGGAAAAAGGCTAAAGAAAAAGAAAGAGAGTCAACATAAGGGAGAGGAGACGTAATAGGCCACAGGGGAAAGAAAAGGGAGGAGGGGGTGACAGAGAGAAGGATAGATTAAAGGAGTTGATGGTCAGAAGAAAAATACTGGTAAGGAAGGATAAAGTGAAAAAAGGAAAAAAAAATATAAGTGGGGAGAGAACAGATTAGGGGAAAAACAGATTAGGGGAAGCATAACTCTGAATGTGAATGGGATGAATTTACCCATAAAACAAAATTGGAGAGCAGAATGGATTAAAAAGCAGAATCCTATAACTTCTTTACCAAAAAAAAAAAAA
>JAJPUD010011933.1:14746-32916 GCA_023553655.1 Myrmecobius fasciatus
CCTTCCTTCCTTCCTTCCTTCCTTCCTTCCTTCCTTCCTTCCTTCCACTAGTTTTCATTAACACCATTACAAAAAATAAGGCAATGGAAACAGTAACAGATATTTATAATGTTTTAGTTTGTGAAAGATATTTCTCAAAACAATCCTAAGTGAGGGGATGCAAATATTATTGTCTTCATTTTACAAGTAAGAAAACTGAGACTCAGTGACTGCTATGCCTAGGGTCACTCAACTGCCAAGTGTCAAAGCCCATTTAAATGGAGACCCTCTGATTCCAAGTACATTGTTCTTTATGCCACAGCATGCTATCATACAAGCAGATACTCACTCCCCTATTAAAGATAGATTTTTCTACAGAACTTTTTTTTTTTTTTTTTTTTTTTTTTTGCTTTTTGCTGAGGCAATTGAGGTTAAGTGACTTGCCCAGGGTCACACAGCTAGGGAATGTTAAGTGTCTGAGACCAGATTTGAACTCAGGTCTTCCTGACTTCAGGGCTGGTGCTCTATCCACTGCGCCACCTAGCTGCTCCAACAGAACTTTTAAAAGATAAACACATTTGCCTTCCTTAGTTCTCCCTGGGAACCATGTCATCTTGTGATAGGAGAATCCTTAAATTCAATTTAAAGATTTGGACACTTGAAGCTTCCCTGTGATGGGAGGAAAATACCCTAATGTCTAGGTTTAGCTTAGATGGGATGCAGTGCTCTCTATTTCTGGGATCTAATTAAATGAGTTTTCTGTAACTTTGGCCCAACACTTGGCCACATGAAAACCTTTCTGAAGATGGACTCCATGCCATTTAAAAGGTTCGTGAAGGGTGCTCTGCCTCATCCTCTTCCCCTGAACTGTTTCCATGGAGTGCTGTCCACACTCTGAAAAATGTTCGGGTTGCCAAACTGTCAGCCAAAGCTTTAATGAATGGTTCTAATTACACTCAAGTAGCAGCGAACATTGCCATTTTAATTAAATCTGTGCCTTGCAAGCTCTCTGGCAGAAATACAAGGAAAAGTCTGAGGAAAATGCTGCCAAAACATTAGTAACCTTTTATCCCAAATTTGCCTGATGGAGGACAGGACATAGAGTGCTTAAGGGGAAACAATATTGTTTGGATTTTTAAAAAGTGGTTGATTTGGGACTTGCTATGAATTAATACATATGGGGAGGGGGAAAAAAAGGAAGGATAAAAAGTTGGCCCTTTTTCCTGGCCAGTGATTTCCCAATAGAAAACCATTATCACAGAAAGAGTGCGCCCTGGGGGAGCATCGGGTTTAGATTCTTTCTGCCAAAGTCCAGTTTCACATTACATACTGCAAGAGACATAATCAAATTGCCCTGTCAGAATTTTGCTTTATGATTCAAAGTACAGCCAGTTCTTCTTTGTATCCCCTGATAATCTTGAACTTCCATATCCTTTCTGTATTTTTGAATTTCTAAATCCTGCACTATACCTGGTTACACTGCTATAAGTAAACCAAATAAATAATAAGTGGGAGAGAGGTATTGCTCTCATTTTAAGTGTACCAATGCTAACAACCTAAATTGAAAGGGCTTCCTCTACTGAATTATTCAAGAAAAGTGTGGAAGCAAAACCCACACAACTGGTAACTCTGTTCTTCCTTGCCAGAGAAAAAAGCAGCTAGTGACTAAAACTGTGTTCCCTCCCCAATGAGACATAACCAGAGAAGAGGGGTTCATGTTGCAGGAGGAGGGACTTTGTGAGAAAGGACTTCCTGACATTGTGGATAGGCACTGAATGACTGGCTGAGATAAGCTGTGAAATCTCCTTCATTTAATGACTTTAAAATTGACGTGGATCTCTTATCTGTCTGCCCGGTTTGGATTGGAAACAACAAGGGCGACAGAGTAGAGGGACATCAGGCACCACCTGATACCTCTATGCCCCATCATCTGGGAAACTCTTGGGAAGAAGTCCTCAGATTTTCAAAGAGGCTGAATGTTTCTTGCTGAGGAACAGAAATAGCAGGATTTTGGTACTGCTACAGCTCCAAGGATAAGGAGACTACTAAATATGTGGTCTATATTTATTCTTCAAGTAATGAATTCCCCTTCTCTAGAGTTCCTCAAATTATGGTTGAATGAACATATTTTTAAAATGTTGTAGAAAGGATTTTTGTTTTGTTTGATTTGAGGAAGGAACTGGATAAACTCTTCTCTTACCTTAAGAGTTTGTGATTCTTTAAGTTCACAATGGATATTGCAAAAGAAATGCTTAATACTAATAATAAACAATAATAATAATGATGATTACCATCTATAAAGTGTTTAGTTTGCAAAGTCCTTTACACGTTATCTCATTTGATCCTTACAGCAACTCTGGGACATATAGGCACTATTATTTCTTCACATTTTAGTGATGAGGAAAGAAAAGTTGAGAAATATTAAGTGTTTTGTCCAGGGTTACACAGTAAATTTTCTCAAGTAGGATTTGAACTCAGGTCTTCCTGAAACTTCCTTTCCCCCTTAATGCTAGTACCTTCCCTTTATTGATTATGTCCCATTTATCCTGTTTATCTTCTTAGTATGTAGCTGTTTGTATGTTATCTACCCCCTTAGATTGTGAACCTCTTGAGAGGAGGAGCTGTTACCTCGTACATAGTAGGTGCTTAATAAATATTTGTTGACTTGACTTCTGACTGAGCCACCTAGCTAATCAGCTGCCTATTTGTAAAGTGAATGAATGCTTCTAATCAATAGATTATAAGCTTCTCAAAAAGTCAAGATAACTGAATTGTAGTACCAGCTCTGTAACTGGCTCTAGAACTTTGGACAAAACTCTGTGTTTCCTCATATCAAAGTAGCCATAGTGATTTATAAGCTTCCTTTCTTATCTATAAGCTTTAAATTCCAGAGAAATATGGGCAATTTTTCCAAAAACTTGACATTAAGACAATGCTTTTAGGTGTCCTGCTTTTAAAAGAAAGAACTTGAAATTATATTCTCCCACCTAGAAAGTTACTTCTTCAAGTTCAACATGCACATGTTTCAAAGCTGGGAAATATGTCTTGCTGACATCATGTGGCTAAATCAAAAGGTGATTGACTGAAATTTTCATTTCTCATCTCTGACATATCTCAGGATTATTGAACAAATCTCATTTTTGTGTCTCCATTTGAAGAACAAATATCTCAAAGGAATATTTCTCAAATGAGAATTCTTTAGTAAGCTCAAGTAGGAAAAGTTTGAATGTGAAAGATAGAAGGAATGGTATATAACAAGGCTGAATAAATATGAGTATAAAGAAGCTGTAAGAATATATCCTAGAAGTTAAAGCTCAGAATGAGCTGAAGCTTATGAAAAATTCAGAGGAAAACACAAAAATATATATTAGCTTTGTTCAGATTAAGTCGTTGAATAGGGATAGGAAAGGCCCACTGCTAAGAGAAAGTGGTATAATATTAACACATAGAGAAGAAAAAGCATCAATTATTATTATTACTTCTGACTTCCCTATTAAGGGAGATGATCTTAAAAATAAGAAAAAAATTAAACAAAAACATTTGAAAGAAAACAGAAAGGGAGGAGCTAGTAATAGAGCTTGAAGTGAGTTCAAGCTTAATGGCAATCCAAGAACTGTTTTTAAAAACTTACATATGTGATTATGGCATAAAAGCTGATCATTTTTGGAAAGTCATGAAGTCATGAAAGAGGCAAGAGCTCTGAAGATGGGCAAATCTTGATCCTATTTTTAAAAAGAAGGAAATGGTAGATTCCTAGAATTACTGACTAGATTTCTAGATGTAAAAATCAAGAAAAAAATTTTGAATTCATTTTTTAATGTTCAACTAAATGATCAAAAGGAAATAATATATGGGATCTGAAAGCCATGACACAAGATTTGAAATTAGAAGAACTAATTCTGGATCTTGTACTTACTAACTACTGACTTTGGGTGACAATTTTCTTGTACCTCCATTTCCTCATTTGTAAAATTAGAAGACCCACAGATAGAGAAGCAAACAAATAGATAAGAAGATATTTCAACATAACTGGTTTCCTTGTGACCTTGTTCATTTTATTTTCTGCTGGCTTTAAATCTGTGATCCTATAAACTATTTCCATTTTTGACTAAGTTACATGGGTAGAATTCTAGACTATCCCAAACAGAGTATTCCTTAGTTTCATCAAAGCTTTTTAAAATGACTCATGACATCTTTGGCGGAAAGAGAAAGATTTAGTAAAAAATTATCCATACCTTATTGACTGATTACATCCAAGGAACTTTATTAATGGAATAAAATTATTTTCATATCTGTCATTTATTTCAATAATACTTTTCTACTACCTTAGCTCATTAGCTTAGTTTTGTATAACTTGACTTTGCTGTGGAAGGAGGTCATCAAAGTAGATTTATCTTCTGCTGACAAGTGGGCATATGGGTCTGGGACTTAAAACAGAGGGAAGAATGCAGATAAAGATCTGGGAATAATAAGTGGATAGTTTATGTCAGTGAATGGAATAATCAAGGAATAATATGAGAGAAGAGAAGGCTGGGGATAAACTAGTGGGAAAAATTACATTTAAGGATTGGAAAAAGAATGAAGCCACAATAAAACAGAGGAGTTATAATTAGAGAAGCAAGAAGAAAAACAAAAATGATATGTTTCTGAAGACAAAGAGGGGGAAAGTATTAACAGTAAAGATTAGTCCACAAGGTCAATCAAAAACTACAGAAAAGTCAAGGAGGACGAGGAAAGAGAATCAAAAAATTAAAAGGCCAATGGTGACCTTAAAGAACAATTTCAATAGATTGTTTGGAGGAAAGAAATGGTTAAATGGGTTGAGGAAGAAGTAAAATCATTGGATGTGGACAACATTGCCAAGAAGTTTATCAGTGGAGAAGAGGAGAGTTAGGATTGCAGCTAAATGGAACAGATGGGTTCAGGGAAGCTTTTGGTTTTCTTTTTGGATTTGAGGATATATGTGCATATTTGTAATCAACTGGAGAAGACAGTAAGTAATGAGGAAAAAATTAAGGATGTTTGAGAGGGGGATGATTTCTGGACTCCCTTTCCAAACATTTATAAATTTTCTCTGAATTTTATATGTTGCCATAGCCTAAAAGTGCTTTACCTGGTAGCCTACTGTACTGGTGCTTAGCCTTTTTGTCTTAGCTACATTTCTACTTCCAAATAGCTTGTCACCCCTTGTGATTTTTGTTTCCCTTTGTGACTTTTGTCCATTTCTTTTTGTTTATCCTCCACTGATGATCCACTTCAAGGTCTCTTGTCATGATGATCATGCAACATATGGATTATTCTGTTTTATTCTCTATAACTACACATTGACTCAGAGCCCTTTTAAATCTCACATCACTTTAATTTTATCTTTTTAGTCATTTCTTGCACAACATTGGTTAATAGTACTATGCTGTATCTTAATCATGTTGATCCTATATTATTCTTGGGAGATTGTGGCATGTAATGATTCATCACCACAGAAAGAAGAGTACTGGTATATTTTTTAAAAGATAGCTTTTTATTTCAAGGAAAAAACCTTGAGATAATTGAAAATTCTATACAATTTACCACATACAAACCAGCTCAAACACTTCTCCTTATTCGATTTTGGCTTCAAGACATTGGGTCCTGATACTTCATTATTGGATATCTTCATTATTGGAGATATAGGCACTGATGGACCAGCTCTATGTACTGTCTATACAAATGAGCATCAGCATCCTGATGATGATAGTTATTCTTTATCCACTTGCTTATTATGTGATCTTGGGCAAGGAATTTAGCCTCCCTATCCCTCAGATTCATCTGTAAAATGAAGGGATTGGATATAGGTGGTCTCCAAGGTCCTTTCTACCACTAGACTTAGGATTTTATGATTTTCTGCTCTTATTTCTGAGGGGGTTGTTAGGCTGATCTCTTTTAAATTATTATGAATCTCATTTGGAAGGTTCTACAATCTTTCATGTCTTTATGCAATCAGAATACTGTCAGATGCATATAAAATCAGTTGGAGGATATCATCATATACAGGAAATTCATGAAAAATGACAAACACCTTGGCCAATTATCTATTTCTCTATTTCATGCCTTACATGTTCACATTACTAATCAGAGGATCTTCAAAGTTAATTCATTTATTTTCTATCAAATAATCTTATATAATAATAATATATATGATGTTATAAATAGAAAATACTGTTGGAAAAATGTTTAATCTTCACTTTGCTGTGCTAAATATTTTTTTTCTACTATCAACAAACAAAAAGCACAGTAGAATCCTGTATTTTCTATGCTTTTTAATCAATTATAAGATTGTAAATATGTTAATAGGCATGTATTTTAATGTGTTCTGTATTTGGAACTGTATCAAGATCTGGTGACTCAGAAAAGGACAAAAATAGATTCTTTCTTCATGGAACTTATATTCTAATGGAGAGACAACATGTAAATGACTAGGTACATACAAGATGGAGTAGATGAAAATTAATGTCAGAGGGAATGGCATTAGCCACTGGGGAGACAGAAAAGATTTCCTAAAAAGGTAAGATTTTATCTGAACTAGTGTGCTGTAAAATATAATTCATGGATTCACATTTTCATTAAATCATATGTCCATTATTCTCGTAAAAATTTGTGTTGATGGGAAAATAGCCATATTGGTAGATAGTTATTGATTTACTCCCTTACCCCCTTTTTTGGGTAGAAATGTTACCAATGGGGTTTTTCCCTCCATGACTATGTATTCTCTCACTATTTCATATATCTTGAGAATTGGTTCCTTCAAGTTCTCAAAATTGTGCTGTCTTCAGAACACCTCTATATATACTTAGTGTGGTCCAGCTGTCTTTCCATTTTTGTTTTCATTAGTACTACTTTCACATTTCTGCCATGCATTTACATCAGATAAATATGTTTGTCTTCAGAAATCAGACACCTCCCACATTTAGCCACTTTGGTGTATGAGAAAAAGGAAAAATAAGGAAGCAAACATTTACTACTAACTTCAGATGTTTAAATTGTGTCATTTATTAACAGAGTTGTTATTTGTCTAAGATATTTCAGCATCACTCATTTTTTGGGGGGAGTTCTATGAATGTTCATTTTTAGGAGCATTTAAATTGAATCCCTGAAAGCTAGTGTCAAATTTTTAGAGAGACTTATTAGAAATATTATTCTCTCATTCATTGCTAATTCTGAGCTGATATGTGCACTTACCAAGAGGCTGACTGATTTGTTCTGTGACTGATTGGTATTTGGCATGATACCATATTGCCTTTCCTTATTGAAAGCTTAGAAACAATAATTAAATGTTAAATTTCTCAAGAATCTTTCTTTCGAGGAGATCAAAGTACCTGCCCTATGTTATCTAATTTATCTGCAGAACATCCTTGTTATAGAACTGAGAATTGCATATTTTTCTCTCTATTATGAATTAAGGAAAATTGAAACACAGATCTAGGATATGGAGAACAAAGAGAAATAAAAAATTTGCAAAAACTTAAATATTTGGTTAACAATACAAATAGTTCAGTGATGATTCACATGGTCATTTCATACAATTTCCATTTGTAGAACTAAATGAAATCCAAACTTCTATTAGCCAAATAACTTGATTTCTTTGCTTTCAATTTGTTTTTAAATGAGCAATAATTTAGGCTGAATGATATAATTAGGTGTCTACATGGATAAAATTCACTGAATTGAAATTACTAAAAATTCTTATTCCCTTTGATTCTGGACAACTAGTGGCGGCAAAAGGGCCATTAATTTTTTCAAAGGACCTATGCAATCAAATTCTTTATTTCCTTCCTCCTCATGTCCACTAGGTTGTCTTCCCCAAATTTCATTTCTTCATTTAACTTGATCTTGAGTTTTCCATACTTTCAGCTATAAGGAATTCTTAACATTTTCCTGATTTATATTTACTTTCCCATGAAAAAAAGAATTCTTTATGAAATATGAATCATCCCATTTTCTAATGGATGACATTTGTGTACTGGTTCTTGTTTCCTCTTCCTTGTCAATCAATCAATTAATCAATACCATAAAATTACTAAAAGGTCCGTTATGTACCAGGCATGGTGCTAGGCACTAGGGACATGAAAAGATAAAGCAATCATTATTGTTAAAGATCTTACATTCTAACTTAAAAAAAATTTTACTGGTCAAAGATGTGTGTTTGAGGGAAGGGGATTGCTAGGATTGTATGGAAGAAATTGTATTTCAATTTTTAATACATATAGAAAGCCAGAGACAGGATGGTAGACAAAAAAGGAGCATTCTAGCACAACCCTCCCAATGTTTCCCTCTAAACAACTTTAAAATAGCATGTCAAATCAAATTATAAAACAGTATAACTAAGAAAAGATAGACACTTTTCTGTTATGGTAGCAGTAGCAGCAGCTCTATCTGGAGTTCTTACTGCTCAAAGACAGCAAGGGGACTGAATACCTGGTCAAAAAGAGATTAGAAGGAACTCTTGTGCTACTGAGAATACAACCAGGTAACATTTGGCAACTCCACTGTCCATTATCCCATTCCTGATCATAGTTCCAGGGCAAAGAGGAACACAACTCCCATTTGTAAGGGAGCAAAGGCTCTACCTGGGCCCAGGTCACTTTTCATTTTTTTTATAAAGCTTTTTATTTACAAAACATATGAGTGACTTTTCAACATTGACCTTTGCAAAAAAACTTTTTTTCCCAAGCTTTTCCTTTCCTTCCCCCCACCCCCACCCCTAGATGACAGGTAATCTAATACATGCTAGATAGGATAAATTATATGACAAATACAATACATGTATACATATCTATACAGTTATCTTACTGCACAAGAAACATCAGATCTAGAAAGAGAAGAAGAAAAAAACAACCTAAGAAGGAAAACAAAATGCATGGAAATATTCACAGAAAGCGTTAAAATGCTGTGTTGTGGTTCACTCTCAGTTCCCACAGGCCTCTCTCTGGATGTATATGACTATCTTCATTGCAGAACAACTGGTTTGAATCACATCATTGTTGAAGAGAACCATGTCCATCAAAATTGATCATCGTATAGTCTTGTTGCTGTGTATAATGTTCTCCTGGTTCTGCTGATTTCACGCAGCATCAGTTCATGCAAGTCTCTCCAATCCTCTCTGAAATCCTCCTGTTGGTCATTTCTTACAGAACAATAATATTCCATAACATTCATATACCATAATTTATTCAGCCATTCTCCAATTGATGGGCATCTTTTCAATTTCCAGTTTCTTGCCACTACAAAAAGGGCTGCCACAAACATTTTTGCACATGTGGGTCCCTTTCCCTCCTTTAAAATCTCTTTGGGATATAGGCCCAGTAGAAACACTGCTGGGTCAAAGGGTATGCACTGTTTGATAACTTTTTGAGCATAGCTCCAAATTGCTCTCCAGAATGGTTGGATCTGTTCACAGTTCCACCAACAATGTATCAGTGTCCCAGTTTTCCCACATCCCCTCCAACAGTTATCATTATCATTTCCTGTCATTTTAGCCAATCTGACAGGTATGTAGTGGTATCTCAGAGTTGTCTTAATTTGCATTTCTCTGATCAATAGTGACTTGGAGCACCTTTCCAGGTCACTTTTCAAAGGAAAAGAGTAGTGGTAGTCATAAGAAAGCAAGAGCTTTACTTAGGTAAATCCGGATCATAAACCAGAAAACAGTGACCAGACATCTCCCCTCACCATAACACCTTGAAAGCATAGAAAACAGATAAGCCTTTAAGATAAGCTGTGAAAACAGCAGGATGAAAAAAACCTGAAGCTTGGGACAATGAGCTTTCCCCTTACTCAGGGGCATACAGAACCAATTTCAGCAAAAGTCTAAAGGCAAGAAATAGTCTGAAAGAATAGCAAATAAGAAAAAAAGAAAGAAAAAGCTACTATGGTGGCAGGGAATCATAAGACACAAACTTAAAAGAAGACAATCACATGAAAATATCTACAGGCAAAGCTTCAAATGAAAGGCAGATCAAACACAAGCCTAACAAGAATTTCTAGAAGAGCTAAATAAAAAGATTAGAAAAGACCAAAAGATTGTAAAAATCAAATAACAACACTAGTGGAAAATTTGGGAGAAAGTAATGAAAGAAATGCAAGTAAATTGAGTAAATAAAATTGATAGCTTGGTAAAAGAGACACAAAAATACTAAAGAAAATAATTATTTTAAAACCAGAATTGCCCAAGGAGAAAAAGAGGTACAAAGCTTCCCTAAAGAAAACAATTCCTTAAAAAGTAAAATTACCCAATTTGGGGTTGGGAAGAAAAGTAAAAAAATTTAAACCTTAAAAATTAAAATTGGACAAGTGAAAGCTCATAACTCCAGGAGATATCAAGAATTAATAAAACAAGGTCAAAAGAATGAAAAAATAGAAAAAATGTGAAATATCTCACATGAAAAAACAACTGATCTAATAAATAAATTGAAAGACAATTTAAGAATTATTGGGCAAAAAAGGGCTATCAAATTATGCATACGCTTTGATCCAGCAGAATCTCTGCGGGGCTTGTTTCCCAAAGAGATCCACATGTACAAACATATTTGTGTTAGCTCTTTTTGTAGTGGGAAGAAACTGGAAACTAAATGGATGTTCATCAGTTGGAGAATGGCTGAATAAGTTATGGTATATAAATGCCATGGAATATTATTATTCTATAAGAAATGATCAGCAGGATAATTTCAGAAAGGCCTGGAGAGACATACATGAAGTGATGATAAGTAAAATGAGTAGAATCAGGAAATCAAGATTATACAATGATTAATTCTGATGAATGTGGCTCTTTTCAACAATGAGATGGTGCAGGCTAGTTCCATTGGACTTGTTATGGAGAGAGCCATGTACACCCAAAGAGAAGAATGTGGTAAGTGAGTATGGATCACAACACAGTATTTTAACTTTTTTTGTTGTTGTTTGCTTGCATTTTGTTTTTTCTCATTTTTTCCTTTTTGATCTGATTTTTCTTGGGCAAAATGATAATTGTGGCAATATGTATAGAAGAATTGCACATGTTTAACATATATTGATTTGCTTGCTTCCTGGGGGAGGGTTTGGGGGAAGGGAGGGAAAATTTGGAAGGTTTTATAAGGGCGAATGTTGAAAATTATCAATGCATATGTTTTGAAAATAAAAAGCTTTAATAAAAAAGAAGACTTGAAATCATTGGGGGAAAATAAAAGAATTATTGGGCAACCTGAAAGCCATAATAAAAAAGAGAAAGACTAGACATATTTCAAGAAATTTTAAAGGGACACTGTCCAAATATCTTAGAACCAGAGGGTAAAATTAACATGGAAAGAATTCTCCAATCACCTCCTTAAAGAAATTCCCAAATTAAAACTGCCAGGAATATTATATAGCCAAGTTCTAGAGCTCACAACTACAGGAAAAAATATGTAAGCATCCAGAAATAATTCAAATACTATGAGGCAACAATAAGGATTGCACAAGATTTGGCAGCTATCATTATAAAGGAGCATAGACTTGAAATAATGTTACAGAAGACAAAGAAACTGGGATTACAGGCAAAAATGACCCAGAAAATTTAAATTTAATCCTGCATGGGGAAAAAAAGATATTAATGAAATAGAGGACTTCCAAGAATTCAAAATGAAGAGCAGAGAGGTGAATAGAAAATCTGACATTTAAATACAAGATTTGAGAGACTCGTAAGATAAACATGAGTGAGAAATCATGAGGAACTTGATAAGGCTAAAATATTCACATTTCCAATTGGAAAGATAATGCATGTAACCCTCAAAAATATCATCATTAGGGCAATTAGAAGGACTCTACTTAAACAAAGGGCATGGATGTGAGTCTCTTATGCTGGAATTACTTCAAAAGAAAAATTAGATGCCAAAAAGGAGGAATGTCATGAAAGAAGGGAAAGGGAGAGGTAAATGGAAAAAAAATTATCTCACATAAAAGAAGGATACAAGGAAGAATTTTTACAATGGAGGCAGAAATGGCAGGGAGTGAGCAATGCTTGAAATTCACTCTTTTTAGCACTGATTTAAAGAGGGAAGTAAAAAAAACAGGGTTAATATTTGTGATCTTAATCAGAACTACAGCAAAATTTTGTTATTCTAGTTCATTTGTTTCCGTTATGTTTGATTCTTCAGGAATGCATTTAGGATTTTCTTGGCAAACCATTTGAGTGGTTTGTCATTTTCTTCTCCGCATCATTTTATAGATGAGGAAACTGAGGCAAATAATGTTAAGTGACTTGCCAAGGATCACATAGCTAGTAAGTTGTCTAAGGCGGAATTTGAACTTAGGTCTTCCTGACTCCGAGCCCAGTACTCTATTCATTGTATCACCAACTAAGCCAAATTCAAAAACAGATTTAATTAAAAGAGATAATCAGGAGAACTATATCAAATTGGTAAATGTTATGAGACAATTAAGTAATAATAATGCTTAAACATATGTACACCAAATGGCATAGCATCCAAATTTTCTTAAAGGAAAATTTAAATGAATTACAGGAAGAAATAGACCATAAAGTTATACAAGTAAGGGACCTCAATTTACCCTTCTCAGAACTAAATGAATCTAACCAATAAAACAAATTAGGAGAAATTAAGGAGATGAATAGAATTCTAGAAAAGTTAGATATGCTAGATCTCAAGAGGAAAAATGAATGGGAATAAAAAGAAGTAGGCATTTTTTTCCCCAGCTGTACATGGCACCATCACAAAAATTGACCCTGTATTAGGATATAAAAACCTCACAACAAATGCAGAAAACCAGAAACATTAAAAGTACCCTTTTCAGACCAAAATGAAATAAAAATTACATTCAATAAAAGGCCTAAGAAATACATTTTTTTTTTTTTTTTTTTGTTTTTTTTGTTAAGTGACTTGCCCAGGGTCACACAGCTAGGGAATGTTAAGTGTCTGAGACCAGATTTGAACTCAACTCAGGTCCTCCTGACTTCAGGGCTGGTGCTCTATCCACTGCGCCACCTAGCTGCTCCCTAAGGAACACATATTAAAAATTAATTCAAACCAAAATAATCTAATACTAAAGAATAAAGGAGTCAAAAAAACCCAAATCATAGAAACTGTCAATAACTTCATTATCATTCCTAACATGACAAAAATAAAACATTCTACCAAGCTTCATTGGATGCAGCCCACACAGTATGTAAGGGGAAATTTATATCTCTCTATCCTTCATCAGTGAAAGTGATATAGAGCAGAATAATGATTTGGATATACAACTAAAAGAACTAAAGAAAGAACAATTTTTTACATTCCCAATTAACACCAAACTAGAATCAAAAGAGAGACTAATAAAATTTAAAGAAAAAATTGAATGAATAAATAAAACTAGAGCATGGTTTTATATTGGGGGAATGATAACTATTGGATAATTTGATTTTAAAAAAAGAAAGAAGAAAATCAAATTACAATATCAAAAGTAAAAAAAAAATTAATGCATCACCAGTGAAGATGAAACTAATTATCAGAAGCTATCTTACCCAATTATATGCTAATTAAATTGACATTCTAAGTGAAAGGATGAACACTTAACAAAATATAAATTGCTCAGATTAATAGAAGAAATAAAACATTTAAATAAACATAAATTGAAAAATTGAAAAAAAATTATAAATGAGTTCCCTAGGAAAAAGTCCCCAGAACTAGATGGATTTACAAGGGAATTCTACTAAATATTTAAAATTCCAATACTACCTAAACTCTTTGGGAAAATTAGGCATAGGAGTCCTACTGAATTCCTTCTATGACACAAATATGATTTTGATACCTAAATCAGGGAGAAGAAAAATAGATTAAGAAAGTTATCAGCCAATTTCTTCAATGAATATTGATGAAAAAATTATTAATAAAATACTGACAAGGAGATCCAAGGAATTATCAGCAAGATCATACACTGTGACTAAGCAAAATTTATGCCAAGAGTGCAGGGTTGATTCAATAATAGGAAAATTATAAGTGTAATTGATCATATCAATAACAAAACGAACAAGAATTATATGATTATATTGATATAGAAAAAACCTTTTTGGCAAAATATGATGCTCATTCCTATTAAAAATGTTAAAAGCCATAGGAATCAACAGAGTTTTTCTCAAAATGATTAATAGAATATATCCAAAAGCAACAGCAAGCATTATCCATAACATGGATAAACTAGAAATCATTCCAATAAGATCAGGGATGAAGCAAGGATGTATATTATCACCACTATTATTCAATTTTGCACTAGAAGTTAAGTATAGCAATAAAGAAAAAAAAAGAAATGGAAAGATTAGAATAGGCAACAAGGAAACAAAATTATCCCTCTTTGCAGACAATAAGATGCTATACTTAGAAAAGTTGAAAGAATCAACTAAAAATTAGCTGAAATAATTAACAACTTTAGGAAAGTTGTAGGATGTAAAATTAATCCACATCAGCATTTCTATATGTAACCAACAAAACTGAGAAAGAAAAGATAGAGAGAATTACATTTAAAATAATTGTAGACAATATAAAATACTTTTGAATCTATCTAAGACACACAAAGGAATTAGAAGAATACAATTACAAAACATTTTTTATTCAAATATAGATTTAAACAATTGGAGAAATATTAATTGTTTGTAAGTGGGTTGAACCTATATAACAAAAAATGACAATACTACCTAAATTAATTTACTTATTTAGTGCCTTATCAATCAAACTACCAACAAATTATTTTATTGGTCTAGAAAAATAACACAATTCATCTGGAAGGACAAAGTTCAAGAATATAAAGGAAATCAGTGAGGGAAAAAAGTGAAGGAAGATGGCCTGTATTATCACATCTCAAATTATGTTACAAAATAATCATCAAAACAATATGACTAAGAAATAGAGTGATTGATTGGTGAAATAGGTTAGGTACACCAAATGTAGAAGTAAATGACCACAGTAATTTAGCGTTTGATAAACAACAAAAAATAAATCCATATTTTGGGAGCAAGAACTCACTATTCAGCACAAACTGCTAAGAAAACTGGAAAACTGGAAAGCAGTCTGCAAGAAACTAATGAACTCTGAGTACAGATTGAAGCATATTTTTAAAGTTATTTTTCTTGCTTTTTTCTAATATGGAAATATGTTTTTCATTACTTCATATGTATAATGGATATTGTTGTATTTGTCTTCTCAGTAAGTGGGGGATGCACTAGAGGGGAAGGAGAGAATTTGGAACTGAAAAAAAAAACCTTAAATATGTATTTGGACAGCATTGTAGTTCACTGCCAAAACTTAACTTTGCAGAAGATGAGCCAATAAATGATAAAATGAGGAAATCTATTTGGCATATTTGATCAATAAAAGTCAATAGTCATTAAACATTTATTAAGCACCCACTATGTGCCAGGCACTATGCTAAGTACTGGAATTTAACTAAGAAGGGAAAATTGTGTCTTAATTGAAAATATTCAAGAGCATAGAGATGGTTAGTTGGGTGGGGACAAGTGATACAAGGAGAATTCAGGGGGGCAGGCACTTGGGATTGGTATACAAGCAGAATCTGAGTATAAAGTAGGCTCCAGAGCAAAAGGGAGTTAAAAAATGATCATAGAAGAGGCTACCTTTCAGGACTTGGTTCAACCTTACACCAAGGTGTCAAAATTCCCATTATCACTCCACTCTTTAGAGTTGCTTAGGACTGCTAAAAAAGGTGATATATATATATATCTATATATCTATATATATATAGATATATATATATATATGTAATATGTATGTATATGTACATTTTTCCTTCACAGAATTTCCTATATAAGTGAAATCACAGGTCCAGTACTTAGATGCTATAAAAGTAAAAACAGAGGGTAGGTAGGTGGGTAGGAATATTCCTTCTTAAGTCATTTACTACCCTAAGAAAGAGATTTGATTATCTTTATAATCTCATGTTAACTTGCAGTGATACAAAAATAGATACAATCTGGAAGCCCAGCAAAGCCAAAGATTGTGGCAGACTTCCCATCCTCATTCTCCCTCTTCTACTAAACAATGACAGGTTGATTCTCTGCTTAATTCTCATTAAAATTGTGAAAATGTTGGGTCTTTTTTCTTCTTAGTATATAGTCTCTATGACACACCAACTCCACCCCTAACACTGCCAGTTTCCTTCTAATTAAGATATGAATGGATAGAATCAACCTGTTTGGCTAAACAAATGTCTTTTTGGAGGGACTGCATGTGGAATAATCTGGGGGGAAAATATGTGTGAAGAACACAAGTTCAGCTTCAAGGGCAAGAAATACTGCAATGTGGCTAGGGGGGAATTCTTTCAGATTTTGAGAGAATATTTAGAAAATATGGAATAAAGAATCTATAACCATATTTAACATGACATAATATAACAATGAATCCCTTCTCTTATCCTCTCAGAGAGCAATCTTTTATAATAAAGAAAGGGCAGAAAGGGAGGGGGAAGGGACTCCTTTTACTGAAAAAAAAAACCCAACACATTTTAAAAGTGTGGCAATCTCTAGTGTCCCTCATTCCACCCTACCCACACATAACTCTCTATAAATAAGGAAATGATGTCTAGGCTTGGTTTTTGCAGCTTGGTCACTATAATTTCCCAGCAATCACTTTCAATTGTTTTTGCCACTATTGCTCTTTTGATTTAAATTTATATAAGTGTTTACTTATTTAACTTAACATTACTCTGTATGTCTTCTCATGCTTCTCTGCATTCATCATTTTTTTTTTCAGCACAGTAATGTTCCTCCTGTTGGTGAAGCACAATTTGTTTAACCATTCTGCAAACAATGGGTACCTACTTTAAGTCTAGTCTTGTGCTACTATAAAAAGCACACAAATTTAACACTGATTGAAAAAAGATCATTTGCATAAGAGAACCCATTTGATGCCTCACTAATTTAACCAACTTTGACAGATCATCAATCTGTCAACATGCATTTATTAAGTACCGACTATGTGCCAGGTATTGTGCTAGGCACCTGATTATACAAATATGAAGAATGGAACAATAACTACTTGCAAGGAGCTTATATTTTAGTTAGAGAGAGGGAGCATGAGGTGGAGACCAAAATAAACGCCAGTCATTTTCTCAGAACCCAGAACCAGCAATTTTGACACACAGCAACCATTGCTCATGAAGAGCAATGTGAAGTATGTTCTCAAATCAATTTTGTAATTAATAATATAAAAATCTAAGAAGAAGTAATGAAGGCATTTACTTCAGTCACCCTGGTGACTCAGGGTTAGAATCTTAACACTGGCAGTCAAGTCAGTTAGCATTTATTAAATATTTACTATATGCCAGGCACTATGCTAAGCACTGGATATAAATGCAAGCAGAAGGATAGTCCCTGCCCTCGAGGAGCTTACATTCTAATGGAGAAAGACAAAATCAAAAGGAAAAGGAAAACTGGGGAGGAAACCAGTATGTACACATGGCTGTCCTGGACAACCTGCTTAAAATGGCAGGTCTAAGAAGAGGCCATGGAGGGCAGAGGTACTTTTAATGTGAAATGTGCAGGGAAAGAGTCTATTTGCAGGGTAAAGAGGTTTCTGTGGCACAATGCCTGAAAATGAGCCAGGAGAATGGGGAGATTGGAGTGGGCTACTTTATAGAACAGTGGGGTGAAAGGGAGTGAGCAGGTTCAGAGGATAGTTTTAGAGCTGAAAGAAACTTCTGAGGTCATCTATTCCATCCCCTTTTTAACAACTAAGGCGACTGAGGCCCAGGGAGACAATGATTTGTCCTAGTCACACAGATGGTGAGTCTCAGAGGAAGGATAAGAACCAGGTCCTCAGATTCCAGACAGTCATTGTGTTTTCTACAATTCTGTGCTGTTTTTGGCTGTGGGAGCTCAGCACCTGAATGTCCTTGTCTTGTATCTCATCTGGTAAGCAAGCCATGCTCTCCTCACTTCCTTTCATTCTGCTGATAGAGTACACAAGTTATTTATTGTGCCTTCTAAATTTCCTCCTCCAGAGGGAAAGCCAGAAGTCTTACACTCCTTATTCTCCACCCAGGACCTATGAAAGCCACCATACCTCTCTAGGATGTATGAGTCCCTAAAAGCTACAATTTTATTCTCTCTCTCTCTCTCTCCCTCTCTCTCTCTCTCTCTCTCTCTCTCTCTCTCTCTCTCTCTCTCTCCCTCTCTCTCTCTCTCCCTCTCTCTCTCT
>JAJPUD010011933.1:37916-51852 GCA_023553655.1 Myrmecobius fasciatus
TCTCTCTGTGTGTGTCTATCTGTCTGTCTATCTCTGTCTCTCTCTGTATCTTTGTCTCTGCTCTCCCTCTCTGTCTCTGCTCTGTCTCTTTCTCTGTCTGTCTCTCTTTCTCTTTTTCCCTTCCTCTCTCCATCCCTCCCTCCCTCTCTCCCTCTCTCTTTCCCTCTCTCCCTCTTTCCCTCCTTCTCTCCCTTCCTTCCTCTCTGTCTCTGCCTTTATCTTTGTCTCTCTCTGTCTCTGTGTCTCTCCTTTCCTCTTATGTCTCTTTCTTTCTCTCTCTGATGCTCTGTCTCTGTCTTCCTCCCTCCCTCCCTTCTTTCACTCCCTCTTTTCTTCCCTCTTTCTTTCTCCCTCCTTCCCTCTTTCTCCTTGTCTCCCTGTTTCTGTCCCTGTCTCTGTCTCTGTCTGTCTCTGTCTCTGTCTCTGTCCCACTCAAAAACCTAACAGGTATTTCAATTGCATTTGGTTGCTGATCTTATATAGACTCTCCTTCAGAGCCCTCATTCCTTGCCTCAAATGTCAATGTTCTCCTATATTTTTGTCAATTAGTTTATTTATTTTTAAGGATTTTATTTGATTTTGCTTGGTTTTTAATATTCATTTTGTAATATTTTGATTTCCAAATATTTCTCCTTCCCTCTCTTGCTTTTCTTCCGAAAACAGCAAGCAATCTGATATGGATTATACATGTACAATCATACTAATCATTTCCACAATAGTCATGTTATGAAGGAAGAATTAGAACAAAAGGGAAAAATGAAGTGAAAGATAAAAGATACAAAAAATGAAGTTAGTATGCTTTGATCTGCATCCATATTCCAAAATTCTTTCTCTGGATGTGTATAGCATTTTCCATCATGAATCTTTTGGAATTATCTTGGATCATTATACTGCTGAGAAGAGCTAAGTCCACCATTACTGATCTCTGTACAATGCTGCTTTTACTTTGTATAACATTCTCCTGCTTCTATTCATTATACTCAGCATCAGTTCATGTAAGTTTTTCCAGGTTTTTCTGAAATCAGCCTACTCACCATTTTTATAGCACAATCGTATTCCATTATATTTATATACCACAGACATTCCCCAATTGATGGACATCTGGTTAATTTCCAATTCTTTGCCACCACTTTTTTTTGCCAGTTTTAATAGGGTTCTGTTCTCTCAACAGAACATTCAATAGAACTCAAAAGAGTCTAACTAGGATAAAGTGTGATGGAAATCAAATCCCCAATTATATTATTTATCATTGGGTGTCTGTCTCAATTCTCCTCTCAAGATCCTATGATAATCTTCCTGCTCTTACAGTATTATTAAGCAGACTTAGAGATTTGAGGGTTGAGGGAGAGGAAAGGTCAGGGAATAGAAAAAAAAATACTAGAGTAAACTATGAAGGCTTGATATATCCCTCTCCAATTTTCATATTACTGAAAATCACATCCTACAAAGTTGCCAATACTACTTCTCAACTAAATGGAGTTGAGATATGCTAGAACCAGCTTGAACTGGAGTACTAATGTAAACATCTAAATTTCAGAAATCTAGCAAATGCTACAAATCAGGGGTTTGATTTACTGTTTTGTTGATTGTGTTGACACAAGAAAGTGATGGATGAAATGTTAATAATGCAGATAAAATTTCAAGTTCAAGTTGCATCCTTTTTTGGCAAGTCACTTGTTAAAAATTTACCAACATTCCTCTGCAGAGGAAGGAAATTTCTCCCCTTATTAATTTCCTCTTCTAAAAGTGGAGTCTATATAAGCAAAGTCATACAAATATTCATACTATAATGTAAGATTTCTTAACCTTTTTGGTGTCCTGAATGCTTTTGCAGTCTGGTAAAGCCTATGCATCTCTTCTCAGAATTATGTTTTTTTTAAATGCAATATTTTATTTTCTCCCAATTACATGTTAAACAATTTCTGACATTTAAAAAAAATCTTGAGTTCCAAATTCTATCCCTCCCTTCCTCTCTCTTTCTCTCTCTCTCTCCCCTTCCAAGCTGTAAACTATCTGATGTAGATTACACATGTGCAACCATGTAAATTTTTTAAGTAATTAAAGGAAATGCTTAAAGATTAGAGGTTACTGAAAATTAAAATGTAATGCCCCTCCCCTCACACACACCTTGAAATCTATTCACAGACCACACACTCCGTCCAATCCTAGGATTTGTGGAAACCAAGTCTAGGTTGTATGATGTATGATAACAGAGATCTTCCTTTTAGTCAGCTTTTTCTATCTGATCATTTTAGAAGGACTCTTTCCTTTCCTTTGCCCTTATATTCTTCTTTTTCTAGATGGAATGCCTTCCTTGACAACTATGAGAAAATGTTTCAGTGGGGAAGTGGTTGAATATTGAACTCCTCTTTGCTTTCTTTTGTTAGGTTGCACTGTCCAAAAACCTTTTAAATTGTGCAAAAGGAACTTGTCCTTTTAAAAGCAGTCTGGGAGGTTGGCCTCTGAGAAGAGCTGACAACATATATGTGTCTTCTTACTGCCAAAAAAGAGAAACTGATCTCTCTTAAAATTACATTGATCTTTATTTTTTAAATTAAATTTCTTTTGAATCAATGAAAATTCCCTTTCTCTTCCTCTTACCCCACCCCCTCCACTAAAAAAGAAAGGAAGAGAGAAAAAAGTATTACAAACATGTGTAGCCAAGCAAAACAAGGGATTATGTACTGATCATTAGGCATTTGATTTTTTACTTTTATTCTATTTGTTTTATAATAAATACATACAGTCAGCCCCCTCTTCTCATTGATGTACTCTCTATTATTGTTCCTCCATAGACGTGAATTTTTCTTCATCAGTGAGACTTTGGGGCGCCATCATCTCTTATAATATCACATATTAGCATTACCTAAACATATAGACAGCAACAACTTCACCTTCTAAATAACTTATAATATTGAAAAAGAAAAAATGGACATTATGAACTTGAAGATTTTCAGAACTTTGTATCAACCAAAACCAAACTTAATAGAAAACTTAACATATACGAGCCAATATCAAAGATTGATTTCAAGGAATTCAAATGGAAAAATTGTTTGTTTTTCTTACATAAAATATATATACCATGTATTTAAGATTTTGCTAACAGATATCAAAGACTATTCTGTTTTGTTTTATTTTTTATTTTTGAAATTTATTTTTATTCTGAACTTAAAACATCAAATAAAATGGACAATTCTATATACATTTTAAAATAGGAAAAGGCTTCGAGTTGAAATGGCAAGTATCTATTTGCACAGATGGTTTTACAAAAGCCATCATATTATACAATATATATTTATATGCATATATATGTAGATATACACACATATAAATAATTAATTTAACTTATAACTTTCAAAGCTATCCTGCCTGTCTGTGATTCTTTCTTGCCTTCCTTGTCAGAGCCAGGAAACTAACTTAACTCCACAGTAAAAAAACTACCACGCCCCCCTCTATCATCAAGTCATAGCATCTCTTTCCAGTCTGGAGTGATGCTATATAGCTTTCTATGAACACAAAGAATAAAGAAAATATGACTGTTTTCTGTCCCATATGTACATTCAAACAGAACTGCTTCTTAGCAGTTCTTAGAACATCTTGGTCTAAAGTCTTGTCTATATCAGAGCTTCTTAAAAATGTGGTCATAAAAGAGTTTTTACATAAGGGATTACATAACTGAATATGAAGAATATGAAATTATGGTTTATTATTGGTAAATGTTTGCTTTATATATCTATTTTATGCACCTATATATCTGGGATATGTAAAAATTTCTCAGAAGAAAAGTGATCACTTTGGGAAAAGTTTAAGAAGCCCTGGTCTGGTGGAGTGCCTTGGATCACAGGAAGCCAACACGATTTCTTTCAATATCCAGCCTGGAGCTTTCTAATGAACTGCTTTGCTATTTGCAAATTGTGTGAGGTCACATCAATTCAATTCAACAATATGTAATGAACAACTATTATGGAGGGAGATTCTGTGTTGGTGTGGGGGATGTAGATGAAAGGCAACAAAATGCTTTTGGCTTCTTCCTATAGTCAAGATGATATAATAATCTATTAGACAATATGTTTTTATTATTAATAATATCTGAAATTTATATAGACTTTGAGAATTGCAAGTGTTACCCTACCCAATCAATCAATCATTAAGGATATACTAAGTGCCTATACTATGTTCAATACACAGTAATAGGCAATGGATATCCCATCAGGTAATTTCATAGAGCTAAAGCTGGAAAAGACCTCAAAGGTCATCTAATCTTTAAACTCTTTATCTTATAGATGAAGAAACTGAAATCCAGGGAGATTAATTATTTGTGTGTCCAAGGTTACACAAGTAATAAACATCAGTAATGAGACTTGACCCCAGGTTCGGTGACTCCTAAGCCAATAGTCTTTTCACTCTCCCATGTGTTATTCTCATTTTACAGGTGAAAACACCACAGCTCAAAGAAGTGAGATATCTTTTGTATGATCACCTTAACTTAAAACATAAAGTTCAAACTTAGATCTCTCTTGATTTTAAGGTCAGATTTTTTCTATTACAACTTTCTGCCTATCTAATGTTTTTAAATGAATAAAATAAAATAAATAAGATTACAAAGGAAACTAATTCATAGTGAAAGATCACAAGAAAGGGAATCCACAGGAAATCATCCAACTGATAAAAGGGATCACAGACCGCCAAAATGTTAAGAACCGTTTATCAACCATACTTGAGGACAACTCAAATTTTTCTAAAGCACTTTAGATTTTATTTTTTCCTTTTGTACATTTTACATCATATCATATTCAATTAATTTATTTGCAAATCTGACAGAGCATGCAATTTGTTACACCCAGCATATCCCAGTTCTCCAATAAAAGAAGTATATTTTCTCCTTTCTAAGGCCATAGTAACCCATGAAACAAAGAGAAATACAACTCTCTGGCAAAATTGAGAATAATCTTTCATAGGAAAAGATGGATATTTAATGAAACAGGGAACTTTTAACTTTCATGATGAAACGACCAGAGCCAAACAGAAAATTCATCTTCAAATACAAAACACAAGAGAATCACAAAAAGGCAAACAGGAAAGAAAAAAAAAAGCATGTTATTTAATAAAGTTAAATTGTTTTATATCCCTACATGGGAAGATTGATATTTATAATTTTTGAGAAACATATTTTATTAGGGTAGTTAGTAGGATAATAGACCAAAGGTGTGGGTATAGTTGATTTTGATGTGATGATATAAAAAAATTGAGGGGTAGAAAAAAAGAATTATACGGGGAAATTACATCACAAGAAGAAACACAAAAGACCTATTACAGTTGATATTAAGAAGGGAGGGAATGAGCACTCTTTTAATCTTACTTTCAAAAGAATTGGCTGAAAGTGGGGCTAACATGCACACTTAGTTGGGTATATGAATTTATCTTGCTCCCTAGAGAAATAGAAGGGAAAAGGGGAAAGAAAAGAAAAGGGGGTTCTTAGAAAGGAGTGCAGAAGTAGGAAGGGACAGAGAAAATAAAAGGGAGGAGAGACTGATAGAAATAAGAGCAGACTGAAGAAAGTGATGGTGAGGGGAAAAAAAAAACACTGGTAAGGAGGTGAAAGGAAAGATAAAAATATAAATGGGGAGAAATAGGAAGGAAGTAGTAATCATATCTGTGATGTGAATGGGACGAACTATCTCATAAAAAAAGCAAATACCAGAATGGACTAAAACCTAGAATCCTACTATATATTGTTTACAAGAAGCAGAGAGACAGAGTAAAGGAAAAATTATAGAGAAGAATATATTATGCTTCAAGTGAAGTTTAAAAAAAAAGCAGGGATAGCAATCCTGATGTCAGATAAAGCAAAAGCAAAAATAGATGTAATTATAAGAGATAAAGAAATAAACTATATTTTCCTAAAAGGTACCATAGACAATGAAGCAATATCAATACTAACATATATGCACCAAATAGTATAGCATCCAGATTCTTAGAGAAGTTACGTGAGTTATAGAAAAAAATAAAAAGCAAAACTATACTAATGGGGGACCTCAACCTCCCCCATCAGAAATAGAAAAATCTAACCACAAAATAAATAAGAATGAAGTTAAGGAAGTGAATAGAATTTTAGAAAATTAAATGGGAATACAAAGAAATATACCTTTTTTTTTTTTTCCTCAGCATGACATCTACAAATAAAGTGACCATGCATTAGGGCTAAAAATCTCACAACCAAATGCAAAAAGGCAGTAATATTAAACACATTTTTTAAAAGATTGTGATACAATAAAAATGATATGTAATAAAGGACCATGGAAAAAATAGTTCTTAGACTAATAATTAATGGATATCAATCCTAGACAATTTAATCCTAACATCAAACAACAAAACATAGAAACAATCAATCATTTTGTCAAAGAAAATGGCAATAATGGATGCAATATACCAAAAATTTATGGGATTCAGCCAAAGCTGTTCTTAGGGGATTTTTTAAAAAATCTCTAAATGTTTACAAAAATAAAATAGAGAAAAGAAGGATCAACGAATTGGGTATACAACTAAAAAAGCTAGAAAAAGAACAAATTTAAAATTAATTAAATACCAAATTAGAAATTCTGAAACTCAAAGCAGAGATTAATAACACTGAAAGTAAGAAAACTATTGAACTAATAAATAAAACTAAGAGCTAGTTTTATGAAAAAAAACCAATAAAATAGATAAGCCTTTGATTAATTTGATTTTTTTTTAAAAAGGGAGAAAAAAACCAAATTACCAGTATTAAAAATGGAAAAGATGAATTCATCAGCAAAGAAGAGAAAATTAAAGCAAAAATTAGGAGCTACTTTGCCCAACTATATGCCAATAAATCTGACAATCTAAGTGATATAGATAAATATTTTAAAAAATATAAATTGCCCAGATTAATAGAAGAAAAAATAAAATATTTTAACTCCATTTTAGAAAAAGAAATTGAACGTCTTCAATGAATTCCCTAAGAGAATATCTCAAGGACCAGATGGATTTACAATTAATTCCAATATTATATAAATTATTTGGAAAAATAAGTGAAGAAGGAGTCCTATAGGAAAAGTCAATGATGAATGTTGAAGGGGATGTGGGAAGGCTGGGACACTGATGCATTGTTGGTGGACTGTGAACGGATCCAACCATTCTGGAGAGCAATTTGGAGCTATGCTCAAAAAGTTATCAAACTGTGCATACCCTTTGACCCAGCAGTGTTTCTATTGGGCTTATATCCCAAAGAAATCATAAAGGAAGGAAAGGGCCCCACATGTGCAAAAATGTTTATGGCAGCCCTTTTTGTAGTGGCTAGAAACTGGAAACTGAATAGATGCCCATCAATTGGAGAGTGGCTTAATAAATTATGGTATATGAATATTATGGAATATTATTGTTCTGTAAGAAACGACCAGCAGGACGATTTCAGAGAGGCCTGGAGAGACTTGCATGAACTGATGCTGAGTGAAGTGAGCAGAACCAGGAGATCATTATACACGGCAACAACAAGACTATATGATGATCAATTCTGATGGACATGGCTCTCTTCAACAATGAGATGATTCAAACCACTTCCAATTGTTTACTGAAGAAAGCCAAATACACCTAAAGAAAGGGATGTGAAATGTGGACCACAACATAACATTCTCATACTCTCTCTCGATTGATGTTTGCTTACAGTGTTTCCTTCATCTGTTATGTCTTTCGTGTAGATTGTTTTTTCTTGCACAACAATGATGTGTGGAAATATGTATTCATATATTTGATTTGTCAACTATTTTAACATAATTAACATGTAGTGGATATCCTGCCATCTAGGGGAGGGGTGGGGAGTAGGGAGGAAAAATTTGTAACAGAAAGCTATGTAAGGGTTAATGTTGAAGAATTACCCATACATATGTTTTCCAAAAAAAAAAAAAAAAAAAAAAAAAAGGAGTCCTACCAAAATCCTTTCATGACAGAAATATGGTGCTGGTACCTAAACAAGGAAAAGCCAAAACAGAGAAAGAAATTATAGGCTAATTTCCCTAATGAATATTGATGTAAAAATATTAAATAAAATATCAGCAAAAAGATTGTAGCAATTTATCACAAGCAATTATATACTATGACAACGTAAGTTTTATACCAGGAAGGCAAGGGTGATTCACTATCAGGAAAACTATCAGCATAATTGACCATATCAGTAATAAAACTAACAGAAGTTATATGATTACCTCAAATAGATGCAGAGAAAATTTTTGACAAAATGCAGCACCCATTCCTATTAAATACATTACAATATATAGGAAAAAAATGAAGTTTTCTTTAAAATGATAAGTAGAATCTATCTAAAACCATCAGGAAGCATTATCTGTAATGGGGATAAGCTAGAAGCCTTCCCATAAGGTTAGGGACGAAGCAAGGATGTCGATTTTTCACTACTATTAATCAATTGTGTATTAGAAATGTTATCTTTATATCAATAAGGAAAGAAAAAGAAATTGCAGGAATTCAAAAAGGAAATGAAGAAACAAAACTATCACTTTTTGAAGATGTTTTGAGAGTATAGAGAATCCTAGAGAATCAATTAAAAAGTTAGTTGAAACAATTAATAACTTTAGGAAAGTTGCAGGATATAAAATTAACCCACACACATCATCAATATTTCTATATATTACCAATAAATCCTAGCAGCCAGAGATAGAAAAATTCTATTTAAAATAACTGTAGACAATGTAAAATATTTGGAAGCCTATCTGCCAATACAAACCCAGAAATTATACGAACACAATTACAAAATACTTTTCATACAAATAAAATCAGATAACAACTGGAAAAATATTAATTGCTCATGGGTAAGCTGAACTAATATAATAAAATGATAATTCTTCCTAAATAAATATAATTAATTAGTGTCATACCAATCAAACTACAAAAATGTTTTATAGAGATAGAAGAAATAATAGCAAAATTCATCAAAAAGGGAATTAGTGAATAAAATGGCAAAGAAAGGTAGCTAAACTATAGCAGATTTAAAACTACATTATAAAGCAGCAATCATCAAAACTATTTGGTACTGGCTAAGAACTAGAATGGTGGATCAGTTATAAAAGACCAGTAGTAAATCTACTGTTTGATAAACTCTAAGACTCCAGCTTCTGGGATAAAAACTCACTATTTGACAAAAACTTCGGGAAAAAATGAAAAAGAGTATGGCAAAGACCATAATTACACCTTATATCATGATAAAGTCAAAATGGGTGTATGATTTTGTATTAAAAGGGGATAGCATAAGCAAATGAGGAGATCAAGGAATAGTTTACCCATCAGGTATATGAAAAAAAGAAGAATTTATGTCCGAACAAGAGACAGAGAGCATTATGAAATACAAAATGGATATTTTTAATTACATTAAATTAAAAAAGGCTTTGTACAAATAAAACCAATGTAACTAAGATTAGAAGGCAGGCAGAAAGCTAGGAAATTTTTTACAGTGTTTCTGATAAAGGCATCTTTTCTTAAATATATAGAGAACTGAGGTATTTTTTATATTTTATTTTTCCCAGTTACATGTAAAGACTTTTTTATATTTCTTTTTAAAACTTTGAAATCTGGATTCTTTCCCTTCACCTCCAAGACCTTGTCTCTCATTGAGAAGGCATTTGCAAAGTTACGTAAAATATTTCTATAAATGTCATGCTGCAAAAAATATATTGTTTCTCCCCCAAAAAATCCTCAAGAAAAATGAAGTTCAAAAAATTATACTTCAATCTATATTCAGACACAATCAGTTGTTTTTCTGGGTATAGATAGCATTTTTCATTAGTATTGCTGAGAGTAATGAATTCTTTCACAGTTTATCATACCACACCATTGCTATTATTTAATCTACAATACATTTAATTTTGCATGAGCTCATGGGAGGACTTTCCAAGATTTTCTGAGAGCATCCTGCTCATCATTTCTTATAGAAGAATAGTATTCCATCATAATCACATACCACAATTTATTAAGCCATTACCTAATTGATGGACATCCCCTCAATTTCCAGTTCTTTGCTCTGAGAAAAGAGCTACTTATATTTTTGAACTTTTAGGTCCTTTTCCTTTTTAAAAATTTCCTTTGGCATAAAGGCCTAGTTGTTGTATTGTTAGATCCAACAGTATGGTTTTATAGCCTTTTGGCCACAGTTCATATTTTTTAATCACTTATCAACTAAGGAATGGCTCTTATTTTTTATAAATTTGACTCAGCTCCCTACACATTTGAGAAATGAGACCTTCATCAGAGAAACTTGCTTTAAACATTTTTTTCCAATTACTACTGCTAATTATATTTTTCACATTTATTCTATCTCTCCTTTCACCTTGACCCCCAAAAAGTATTTTGTTTCTGACCACTCCATACCCCAATATGTCCTCTCTTCTAAACCCATATTGAATGTGTATTTTATTTGCTCTTTGAGCAAATTCTAATGACAGTAAAGTTTGCTTACTCTACCTTCTCTCCCCTATTCTCCACTGTAAAAGCTTTTTAGAGGTCTTTTTGTGGCAGATAATTTATGTCATCCAACCTCTTTTTTCCTTTCTCCTAATTCATTTCTCTATCACCCCTTAAATTTTTTTTAGATATTATCCTTCCATATTCAGCTCACAACTGTTTTGTCTGTCTTTATATACTCTTTCTAACTGCCCTAATAATAGGAAAGTTTTTATGAGTTACAAGTATTATCTTCCCATGTAGGAATATAAACAGATTAGCATATATTAAGTCCCTTATGATATCCCTTTCCTGATTACTTATTATGCTTCTCCTTATGTATTTGAAAGTCATATTTTCTACTCAGCACTGGTCTTTTTATCAGGAATGATTGAAAGTCCTCTATTTAATTGAGTATCCAGCTTTTTCCCTAAGGGATTATACTTAGTTTTGTTGGGCAGGTGATTCTTGGTTGTAAACCTAGATCCATTGCTCTCTGTAATATCATATTTCAAGCCTCCAAACATTTAATATAAAAGCTGATATATCTTATGTTATCCTGACTGTGACTTCATTATACTTGAATTTTCCTTGGCCTAAGAGTTCTGGAATTTGGTTGTAATATTTCTGGGAGTTTTCATCTTGGGATCTCTTTCAGGAGACAATAGATTTTTTTCATTTTCTAATTTACCTTTTGGTTCTAGACTATAAGGACAGCTTTCCTCAATAATTTCTCAAAAGATGATGTTTAGATTCCTTTTTACATCATGGCTTTCGGACAGACCAATAAGCTTTAGATTATCTATCCTGGATCTGTTTTCCAGGTCATTTTTTTCCAATGAGAATTTTCACATTGTTTACTTTTTTCATTAATTTGGTTTTGTTTTATTGTTTCTTGATTTTTTTGTAAAATCAATAACTTCCATTTGCTCAATTCTAATTTTTAAGGAATTATTTTTCTCACTGATCTTTTTTACCTCCTTTCCCATTTGGCCAATTTTGCTTTGAAATTATTCATGCATATCCTTTGACTTAATAACACCACTACTTAGCATGAATGCCAAAAGAGATTTGGAGGGAAAAGGGGGCAGATTATCTGTATATACAAAACATATGCATAGCAACTCTCTTTTCAGGGCAAAAAAGTGGAAATTGAGGGGATGCCCATCAATTGGGGAATAGCTCAATAAACTGTAGTGTGTGTTTGTGAAGGAATATTATTGTATGGGAAACGATGAGCAGGATGTTCTCAGGGGGAAAAACATGGAAAGTAATAGAAATGTTCTTAGATAACCATCTGTGAATGAATTTGCTATTCTCAGTAGTACAATTATCCGCAACTACTCTGAAGGACTTATGATGAAAAATTCTATCTGTATCCACAAAAAGAACTGATTGTGTCTGAATATAGATTTGAAGCAATCTCTTTTTCTCTATATCTTTCCTTTTTTAAATTAACTTTTCTTGAGGGTTTTTATTTTCATTATAGAGTAGGAGATCTATTTTTTTCACAACTTGACTTTTATGGAAATGTTTTGCACAACTTCACAAGTGGTTTCTTAATTGTGGGTGGTAATAAGGAAGAGAACTAGAACTCAAACATTTTTAAAAATAAGTGTAAAGATTTTTTGTTGTCTTGAATGTAACTGGGGAAAATATTAAATAAATAAAATAAAGCAAATAATTACATACATAGAATAATGGTGCCCCCTTACAAAAATAAAAACACTAGAGATCATTCGAATAATAAAATAAATAATAAAATTAAAAATAATCAAAAGTGAAAAAAATATAAAGTTGGGCTCTGTTTCCAGGCTAGAGGGTACAATGACTCAAATTTCAGGGGTTTTATGCAGCTGCTTTTAGACCGTCTAGGGAACTGTACTGTGAACCAGTGCTGCAATTCAAATCTGAATATGGGCAATGGAACAGAGTCCTGCCTCATTAGTAGCAAAGAGATCTCTGCAGTCTCCTTCTGACCTGCCATTCGGCATCCTTCCCAATGGGCTGAGATCTCCAGAAGCTGCCACGACCACCACCGCTGCTGCTGCTGCCACTGTGGATTCAGTGGCTCCCAAATCCCACCCCTGATTTGCTGGGGCTTCCCTCCCACTCTAGTGCAACAAACCTTTCCTGACAACCTTCCAATTATTTTTGCATCTGTAAACTGAGAGATCTGGAAGCTGCCACTGCTGCCACCAACTCAGAGGCGCAAGGGCAGCTTTTGGTTTGCTGGGGCCAGGGCTGTACTAGCATGGTCTGTGCCATAACTGTACTCCAGTCCTACCCTTATGCAACAGACCTTCCTTGCTGATCTTCTCAATTGTCTTTGGCTGGAAAATTTTATACCCCATCTTTTGTGGGTTCTGACACTCTAAAATTTGTTTTGAGTCATTATTTAAAGATATTTGGAAGGATTTAGGGAAATGCTTGGCAAGTCTCTGCTTTTACTCTACCATCTCACTCAGAGTCAAATTTATACAAATTTATATACAAGCTATTCCCCAAATGAGAAAAGATGATAAAATTTATAAAAATTCAAGCCATTCTCCAATCGATAAATGGTCAAAGGATATGAGCAGACAATTTTCAGAGGATGAAATTAAAACCATCTCTAGTCATATGAAAAGGTGCTCCAAATCACTATTGATCAGAGAAATGCAAATCAAGACAACCATGAGGTACCACTACACACCTGTCGGATTGGCTAAAATGACAGGAAAAGTTAATGATGAATGTTGGAGGGGATGTGGGAAAGCTGGGACACATGATGCATTGTTGGTGGAACTGTGAACGGATCCAACCATTCTGGAGAGCAATTTGGAGCTATGCTCAAAAAGTTATCAAACTGTGCATACCCTTTGACCCAGCAGTTTTTCTATTGGGCCTATATCCCAAAGAAATCATAAAGGAAGGAAAGGGACCCACATGTGCAAGAATGTTTGTGGCAGCCCTTCTTGTAGTGGCTAGAAACTGGAAACTGAGTGGATGCCCATCAATTGGAGAATGGTTGAATAAATTTTGGTATATGAATGTTATGGAATATTATTGTTCTGTAAGAAACGACCAGCAGGACGATTTCGGAGAGGCCTGGAGAGACTTGCATGAACTGATGCTGAGTGAAATGAGCAGAACCAGGAGATCATTATACACGGCAACAACAATACTATATGACGATCAGTTCTGATGGACATGGCTCTCTTCAACAATGGAATGTTTCAAACCACTTCCAGTTGTTCACTGAAGAAAGACATATACATCCAGAGAGAGGGATGTGAAATGTGGACCACAACATAACATTCTCATACTCTTGATTGATGTTTGCTTACATTGTGTTTCCGTTATCTGATATGTTTTTTGTGTAGATACGATTTTTCTTGCACAACAATGATAAGTTTGGAAATATGTATACATATATTCGATTTGCCAAGTATTTTAACATAATTAACATGTAGTGGATATCCTGCCATCT